>VXAK01017889.1:0-28530 GCA_013399435.1 Arenaria interpres
TTAAGAGAGAACAGATATAGATCTTATGTAATAATAAAAGCATCTTTAATCAAGATGTTATCGAAAGCTGTGCTCTTTCTGTGAAAAAAGTCTGCTGAGAGTCCAGAGCCAGTGACATCCCTTTAATAAAATCAAATACATTTCCATCATTTAACAGCACTATAGCCTCACTAAAGGGGACTTCTGTGCATGATTGTGAACCTCTGGATTTTAAAGACGTTGAACTCAGTACCACTCTCAATTTTGAATACAAAGCAAATAAACTGGAAGAAGTCTAATGGTATACACAAATATAACACGTATCTTCCTTTATATATTCAATATTATATAATACGTGTATAAGGAGTGCCTTACATCTGAAGGAAGACACAATGCATAAACAAAACACATTATGAATTCTGACCCACAATCAAAAGCAGATAGGATTAGAATACACAAGGCAGCCATGATACCATAAGAGGCAGAGATACTCGGGTATGTGGCACTGTCTCCAGTAAGCACCAAACAAATACATTTTGAGTCTATACGTGCAGAGACACGCGTGCAAAAAGACACACTCCAAAGAAAATTACCATTTTGTAAATAATTTGCAGTACTTTGCAGCCATAATGAAGTAGCTAATTATCAAACAATACTTCCTTAATACAGTGAATATGGGCTTTCAAATTTATGTTAAACATCTGAAAGTTGAGAACTGAGAATTCCAGCACCTGTGAAAGATCTGCACATCTGTATAATTCCTACCACAGCCCGTATCACATTCATAATATACTTGTCCTGAAAGATGTCTGGCAAATATTTCATGGAAGCTTTACCTCAGATCCTAATGCCGATGCCGTAAGCTCACTCACAATACTAGCAAGCAACCCACAAGTATTAGAAACCAGGTGGGAAGAGAAAAGTTCATTTTCTCTTCTAAGGCTGTTCCGTACTGGCAAAACCACAATGACCAACATCTTTTCCAGCACTTCCCGAAAGCTTGTCATCCCTGAAACATTTTCTTCGCTCTGCATTACGAAGAGAAATATGACAAATGACACTGTTCTTACTTAAAATAAAACCATATTGATTTTCACATAATATAAGCATTAGACAATTGAAAAATCCATGACTTGTTAAAAATAAGAAATGTCTAGAGGGTAAAAAAAAAAAAAAAAAAAGAAAAATTCTCAAAGCTATCATAGTATGCATTCCTTTGTCAAAAAACTTACTAATATTCTAATTTCCCAAATAAGGTGGTGTGGACTTTGTTTATTTTATTGGAAAGATATATAGGTGTCCTTCTCAGGAGAGAGCATTTCTTACAGCCCTCCTTGCCATACTATGTATAGTTAGAATAGAACAGATACACAGCTACTTGTGGAACTCTTCATATCATTGTCTTCCCCCTTGTTTAAAAAGAAACTCAGAAGCTTTTTGGCTTTGGTGTTGGTAAAGAGAATCTTCTGTGCAAACAGGTAAAGTAAAACCAGTGGTGGGACGCTTATGCAAAGAGTTGTTACTTTACTGAATGAAGACTTGAAACAAACCTAAGCTTAGGCATCTACCGTGTCTTCTACTTAGCAGTGACATTCACTGTTTTTCAAAACAGTTATTCATACTGAAAGTCATTCCCGATAAGGAAAAATAAAATCAGCTCTACTGATTAAATCAAAAGTTTGTCTCTCTCACCATTTTGGCTCCCAAAAATATCCAAGTAGTGAAAAAACAGGGAAGACAGTGTTGTCAAGCAAACCTGCACAGAACTCTTTCTATCTTTAGCGGTTAAGAGGCAATTGTACCCAAAAGGGAAATATTACCTTTGTATTTAATAGCTTTTGGTGATTTTTTTCTTCATTAATTTGTGCAGGTGGTCTTTAAGTCTGTGAAAGCTTTTTGCATAATAATGACCTACAGAAATGTTTCGTGGCTTTTCTGTGTGTATTTTACGAAGAACATGCAATCTTTTGAACTTACCTTTCACTAAGGTCTCTGGTTGCTCAAAACTTTTGGTATTGGAAGACTCAACAGTTATCCTTTATTTACCTTTCATTCATAATTTCGTAAGATCTTACCCCTCTTGTTTTCTAAAGTGAAGAATACTATTTAGTAGTCCCATATCTTTAACTATCATCTTTACCCTTTTCATTCCTGTAAAGCTACTCTGGAATAACAGAATTGCAAAAATATAGCATTTGAGAGCCCTTGATTAGGAAATTGTTTAATAACCTTTGGTAGAACTATATGAACTGGGCTTCCCTTGTTCACCTGCTTGCTGACTCCTTTAAAAACTCCAGTTTAGAGACATGACTATCTATTAGCGAAGCTGTGTTGACTCTTCCTCAAAACACTGAATCTCTCCACATGCTCATTCTTGTGATCACATGAGAAGCTGAAAAACTGTTGCAGAAAACACCAGGCAGCAGAAGAAAACTAAACTATATTTCTGCTATTTTAATGTTCCAAGATAAATAATTTTTGCTTAGACATTCTCAAAACAAAAAATAATTGGAATATTTCAGACTGAACGATGAAAATTGGATGAAGTGACAGGTTTCTGAAACAAGCATTTTAGAAAGACAACACTCAGGCAATATTCAGCTACATCCTTGTAAAGCTAAAACTTCAACTTACATGACTGGTTTTTGTTACAAAGTAAAGCAAGTTGTTAAAGTTTTGGAATATATCCTAACCTGGCTAAGTTTTTCCATGTGTGCAACCAAAAGAGGAAAACGATGGGCGAGAGCAGAGTCATTCTCAGTGCTGACTTGTTTGACCATGGACCGCAGCAACGCCTCTCCATCATAAGCAATTGGAAAGATAGAGGTCAGTTTTACTGAAGTGTGGCAGAGAGCAGACATAACAGCAGCAAGAAGCCGGCTACTGGAGGTTTTGAAGTTTGCTTCCTGGATGTCCTAAAAACATAAGAAGAAATTAACAGAATGGCACCATTGCATTCAAAGTAAATTATGGAGAAACTACTTTTGAAAGGAACTTTCCAGTTTTGTGGTGATCATAAAAATAAAGAAAGGATATCATATACTGTTAGCTTTCCTGTGAATTTTACATTATCTTCTCTCTTGAGCTTCCATTTAGGTCTTTCAAATTGGAGTAATTAAAATTCGTCGGGTAACATATTTGAAAATAATAAACCCATTTAAAAGTACTTTTGAAATAATAGCACCCTTTGAAGACAAAGTACTTATAATTAATCAAACCATTTAATTAGAATAATATATTAAAGAACTATTATCGTTCCTTGAATTTTTATATGCTAAATGAATTTTCATGCAAAGAAGCAAATTGTTTACATCTCACTGCAATCAATGCAAGAGTTTAATGTGGGATGCTCACTCACAATAACTAAGATACTTAGAAGAAAGCTGTTGATTAATAGAATAACGCTGCCAGTTTCTCATGTACTTTGCTGGTTCAGAGCACTGTTGTAACATTTAATAATGAGAAATTACTCAAGTATTAGTGATGAGTATAAAAAATGCCACATGTATGCTCCCTAAGCAATGCACAGCAGGAGTAATCACATATAAGGCATGGCTTCAACGCTGACAAAGCAGGTGCTGACAGTTACCAGCACCACAGATTTTCTTCACTGTTGCAGAGAGAATCTTACTGCTAAGGGAGACAGAAGTTCCTAGGATCTTGTTGAACCTAGACACCTTTTTTTTTTTTTAAAAAAAAAAAAAAACAACCAAAAAACAAACCAAAAAACCTCATAACAACCAAAACCCAATTAGTAAAAAACCGAAACCACAGTAGAATTCAAGTTGCAAACCAGAATAAACACAAAAAAGGTTTAAAGGCTTTAAATACTGCTTGGCTTCTCTTTGAGCAAAAGGGCAAGCTAAGTTGTAATATTTACTCGTGCCATTTTAATGTACCTGGTCTAAACAATTCAACAAGTCACAGAGACAAGCCCACTGGAGAGCCGGTGTTGGATAAAATGAATGAAAGCAAGCTGTGAATGTATTATGGCATTCCTGAAGAACAGCTTCCAGAAGACTGAGAGGCTGACTGAGGTATCCTTGTGGATCGTTATCCAACTTCACCATGCAATGATCAACTCCTTCAGATAAAATTTTTCTCAGCAAGGTCCTAGTTTTCCCAATGCAATCTGCTAGTTTGCTGGTTTCTTCTACAACTGCCTTTGCTGTAGCTACAAGGTTACAAAAAGAGGTGCATTAAATGTACAATAAATGAGACATTTTCATATTAAAATAGACATTTTACATACAAATAAAACAACTAGAATTTAGCAACATGGATGAATCTACATTCAGAGAAGTAATTTCAAAAGGAAAACACGGAAGTCTGTTAAATTACACTGACGAAACCTGAAACTTCCAATTTTCCGGTCTTTTGTAATACATGCTGCATTTTAAATATAAGCATTGTTAAACTACAGGCATGAAAAACAGATACTTGTCTTTCAAATTTAAATTGTGCTCACCACCAAAGCAACTACTATGTACAGAACTGGGAAAAAAGAAGATCCAAATAGTCCAAAAGAACTAAACTGTAAAGCCAAACAAGAAATTAACTTTAAAATACACACAAGTTACAGTGTAAACATGCAGTGCTGGTCACTTGGTTATGCAAATAACTGCAAGTACTGTATTTCTGACAACAAGTTTCTTAATTGCTCCAATAAAATCATATATATAAGCAACTTCATCTTATAGCATACCCTACATGAATACTTAGATCAAATTTTGAATGTCCTGTAGATTATTTACCAATAAAAATAAAGCAAATGAATTAAGAAGAATACCTGATATTGGATATATTTCACAGGTGTAGACCCTCAGCAACCTCAGGCAGCAAGTGCCCACAAAACGCAACCTTTCTAAATCCAGAAGAGTAGCAGTGTACTGGAATCCTTTAAGGCCACGAAGTTCTTCAACTCCCAGTACCAGTGTTGTCCAGCTCCAGTGAAGAATGCTCAATAAAGATTCAAAGCATTCCTATTCCAGGGTATGAGGGATACAGAAGATACGATTTTGTGTTAAAAACAAGAAGTGAACTTTTAGCAGTGTAAAATGAAAAGGCAAATAGCATCTATATCCATGGTTATCATGAAAACATATTTATGTCTATACACATCTACCACAGGACACACAAATCCTACTTGCATGAGAATAAAAAAAAGCACTGAGAAAGTAGGAAACATTTCACTGTAACACCGTACTAAAAGCAATTTATAATGTGTTTGGAAGTCTCTCAGTAATTTAAGAGCTCACAACTATTTGTGTTCACGTGTAACACGGATTCTTCAGTAAATTTTATTTCGTCTGCATACAAATTGTATAATACGTACTTTTAACATAATATATTCTTGTCATAACAGTAAAGACTTATCAGGGCTGTCTCTGCTTTGTTTTTAAACAGTTATGATCTACAGATGTATGGGAACAATATCACATTTACACTTTCTGTTGAAAGATGAATAGAAGCACGTGATAGTCCACAACAAATTTGAGGATTTAAAAAGTTTTCCTTGTCTAAAAATTTGTCTCTACTATTATTAAATATGGTTTACAGTTTCATAAAGTTGTACCTCAGAAGGCAAACTACAAGTATTCAGTATTGAATACCATCAAGCTGCAACAATCAAGCTGATTGTTCAAATTTAATTATAAAATGCTTAATGCTCCAGAAAGCAAAAACTCTCCTCTTAACCCAATTCACATCTATAGTGAGGCAGAACAGCAGTAAGAGAGCATCGAGGGAGGATGCAATGTGAGGTATTAAAGGCCATAGGAGTTCAAAGCTTAATGCAAATATTTTTAAGCAACACATATTAAGAGTAGCTATTAATATATCAATAATATGATTACTAAAAATGCAAATTGTGTAGACAATACATTTCTAGAAGAAACCTGAAGAGGAGATTAACCTGATCATTAGAGAATACTGGAGAAATGGAGAATACATAAATGAGAGGAAGCAAGCTGGTTAAGAAAATAGGACTGTGAGTATCCCTATGAATGCAATAACTTTAATGTATCAGTTGAAAATACTGATAGTAATACAGTATAAAACATAAACCAGAATGGAACTGAAAATAATCATTGCTTGTAACAGATGAGGAAGGGACTGTACTTCAAAAACGTGAAGACTGAATTATAGGCTTATCCTGCATGATAATATTGCATTTCAATTTAATGCAGTATTCCTCAAAATTTGACTAAGTCCTTGTATGTCAAGAACTGCAGACTACCTTCTATTAATAGTTGCAGTTCTCTGAGCCTGTTAATATTCCTTTCCTCAGCTTATCAAAGTTCAGTTAAATGCTATCTGATTTTCGCTGTATACTGGAATGTATCCAAGAGGAAGATGAATGTCACCAACGACTAATTAATCACAGTAATTTAAAAGCAATGGAAGAGAGCATATAGTAAAGCTCCCTCAAAAATCTAAAAATCCCGCTAATATAAATTTCTTGGTAGGGAGTAAGGTTTGTATATTGAATACAGCTAGTAAGTATGAACTCAACCCCACACCCCCCAAAAAAACCCCAGGATTAAGTAGCTCAACCTTGTAAAAAGTATATTTCTAGACTCTCATGTTCAGGTCAATACCAAGCTTAGTTTATATTTAAGCTTCCGTCTGAAATCTTCAGAAAAAATAAAAAAATACAATGTTCTATGTATTAGTGTACCTAACTTCTGCTTGATAAAGTAGACAGAAAAAAAATCCTTAGTTCTTTGCACATGTATGTCTTTCAGTTTTGTTAAGTATGAATGAACATGCAGAAAATACAGAAGATTCTTGGTAATACTCACCACTGAGACAGTTCTGGCAAAAGATCTCTTTAAAATATGTACAGGTTCACTGGTTTGCTGCTTTCCTTTGGATGCACTGCCATCACTTGTTGGCAACCTGGAAGAACAATTTACGAACTGACTTGAAAACTGCACTTTTCACTTTTAGCAGTTTTTACTGTTTGTACTGTTCAAGTCGAACAAAAGTGGAAGAAAAGTGGAGGGCAATTATGTAAAAAATGTTCAATTTCAGCGCAACTTCCTCCAGTTCCTAATCCTGCTAAACCAGTAATCAAGTATCTTGAATTCTGTTCAACTGGCAGAATTTGACAATCAATAATAAAGTTGAGATTTAATGACATATGAGATTATTACAAGTGTTTGCTATATTTGTTCAGATGACATTTATAAGACTAGAAATGTCTTAAAGAACACTAGTTTTGTGGAGGTAAAAAATACAGGCAGCACCTGTTACTGCAGCACCTTTCATTTTGTGCTACTCATGGCTCTTCAGCCATATCCTTCCTTCAGAACCCCCAAGGCTTGTTCGTCTTTGGCTACAGCCATGTCCCCACAGAAATCACTCAAACAATTAATAGGTTATGCCAGGACTTCATATGGATCGCTCAAAAAGAAACCTTTCTCTGAGGGTATAGGGGTCTACTGACAGAAAGCTTTCCAGCAAAAGTGAGCTGTTCTGATAAGGGAACCTGAAAAAGACATGCTTAGAAAGGACATTGCAAGAGAACTTGTATGAAGAAGTTCCAAGTTTCAGAATCAACGTGGGGGCAGGGGGGAAAAGATATATATATATACATAAAATACAAAAATTACGTCTTGCATGTATCTGAGGAAATCTGCAAAATCTATTTGCAATACAGTGAAAGAGCTCTTGCTTGTTAAAACATGGTTACATAATATTTATCATGGGAATAATAAATTTATGGTAACTTACTGTAAAGCACAATTTGTTGTTTGTTTGTTTTCATTAAAATCATCTGCTTGATACTATACTGCTCCTAAACCGACGCCTAATAAATAGAATAATTCCCAACTAGCAAAAAACTGAAGGATGTTAGGTGAAATCATGAGGCTCTACAAAACTAAATTCAATTCTCAGAAGAATGACTGCGAGAAAAATTGCAAAGAAATAAATGTTGGTATAACAGATTTATTACTTCTCAAAGACACTAAGTTTTCCCTAAAATTTTCAGATACTGATTTCCTTAGCTTAATACAACAATAATTTCATGGAACATATTCTTACTTTAACAGGGCTTCGGTTTAAAAAACATGTAAATAAATGATTATAAATAGAGGTCGAAGTATTACCTGTATAGTAACTGCGGGATCTGACCTGCATTAACATCTGTACCATTATTTGATTTCTTGGAACTTTTAAACTGAAATACAACCCTGAAAGAGAAATAATCCAATTACTAGTCAAGTAATATTAGATTTCTTCCTTTGCAGTAAAAAATATAGACAAAAAACCATACCCATCATCTGTAGTAATGGAGGCCTGTCCATGAGATCCACAATCACTGCTAGGTCCTGAAACTCTTGCCCAGGCTACATACCACCAGCCAGCTTGTAGAAGTACTGGTTCATCAAACATCATTGCGTACTTTTCCCTGGGAGAAGTAAATATTTAAAAGGAGATACGTGAATTAGTTTTTAGATTATTCTTTAACAAATTAAACCCTGCTTATAAAAGAAAATTGAAAATTAATGGAATTAAGTTATTAAACTCAAGTATCTATTTGTAGTCAAACTTTTAAAATATTTCATTGAAAAATATTGTAGTAATTAAAAAATACATTCATTCAGGAGGACCTACAAAAGCCTAAGTCTAACTTGAACTTGCATTTTGAAACAATCAGATATCAAACGCCAAATAGAGTAAGGAGAGATTAAGTTAAATTGACACACACAAACCCAATTACATTTCATATATAATTACTGCAAGTAAAGTATTAAAGTATTCATTATGTTCTTTCAATTAAATTTCAGGGTTTTTTGTAAATGACAAGAGCTTATTCATAAATTATTAGAAATTACACATGAATGTTTAAGAATTATATATTTAGGGGTATTGATACCTAAGAATTAAACATATAAAAAGTTGTCATGGATTATCTGAATGTTGAATTTTTTCATAACAGGGAACGAAAAAGCAGCTAAAATATGGTTAACCCTATCCATATGCACAAAATCTTTCAAGCAATAACTTCTTGTATTCTAACGAGCTGTACAATGTATGAGTACAATAACCTACGAGTACAATAACCCTTCTTTCGATTATAATAATTTTTTTACCTTTTTACATTTAATGCTGGAGTCGTTCAATGCAAATGCCCATTTGGGCTTGACAGCATCCCTTTGACAGAAGTATTTAAAAGAGCTGCTGCAATACAGGAATACAGGATTTGACTTTGATTTATACAAGAGCAAGCATGAGATGATTTTTTGTTCTTTCAATTTAGTACCATAATGGCTTTGTGAGGTATTTGGTGTTTTACCACTTTACCCAACACGCTTTGAGTGTATGTTTTACATCACTTGTTACGAACTTCTAACAATGTAGATCATCTCTGTTGGTATTTAAAGTGATTTTAAAATGTTCATGAATAAAGTAAAAACAAAGACCAAGAAGCAGGCAGAAGTAAGCAAGGAAAATATCTTACCTAGCAGCACAATCATACGCTAAGACATCTGTTTCAGCAAGAAGGTCTCCATCAGTCTCATGGTCTCCTCCATCTGGACCCAATTCAAACAACTGGTGGAATAAGAAAAAAGGTAAAAATACATCTGAGGTGTTAAAAACCTCATATTACCACTTTTTCATGCCTGGAATTCTGGAAACTATCTACTACTATTCTTTTCCCTTCCCAAAAGTAATTATGAGCTACTATCACTGACAGGCAAATTCCCATCTGGAAGTCAGGATTTGGTAGTATCATTAATCGTTAAAAAATAGCAATTGACACTGATCTCTCAGCTTTACGGCCAGATATATTTTAAAGCGGAGAAACTCCCTAAATCTTGCAGGCAAGACAGATGCAGAGCATCCAAAAAAGGCAAAGTTGGGCGAAAGCGCAGGCTTTCCGTCATAGGTTGAAATCCACAGAAGATACACTCAGATCCTCTGGAAAGGGACAGCTTGACTGTTTTAGCAGAGCTAGTCAATAGTGTCCTAAACAGTTGGTGACTAGGACAAAAGATGGTATTCTTTTTCAAAAGAACTTGGGTTTCTTACTCAGTCAAAAATCATTTCTACAGCTTGATGAGTTTGGAAGAGGACCACAAAACATGTCTATGACTGCTCTTGCAAATACCTAGTTAATACACAGTTTATCTGTGGTAGGACTGGCAAATCTTATCTTGGCTATAAGCTAATCCTAGACAACCAGGAACAAATTGGAAAAATAATACTAGAGTACTTTCATATAGTTACTGCCTTTTAATATTTAAACGTTAGCCATGTTGGGTTTTTTGGTGTGGTTTTATTTTTTTAAGTTTCTTGGCTTTCCTTAATCATTTGCAATTCTCAGTCATTGTGTTAAACTAGAATAAAGCACAACTACTTATTTTGGATCTGCTGTCCAAATAATGCAAATTTTACTGCCCTCTATTTCCCTGAAACAAACCTTAATACCTAGTAATCTGAAAAAAGTAAAAGAAAACTCAATAACCCACTAAATGACAAATTATGACAATAACACATTCTGAATATATACTTGTAATACAAACCTCAGACAGATATTAGATCCTTCCTTTACAAAGTCTTTCTGGGAGTTTCTGAAATCCTTATTAAATGCAGGAACAGGAACTACTTATCAGAGACCAGAGCTCTGTTATCACACTGTGTGCTTATGGGAGCTTTTCTATACAAAGCCAGTTTGTTTATTTATTTAATTTTCTCCAGCCCTAATCATCCTTATGTTTGGCACAAAGCAGAGTTAAGTATGCTTGGTGCCATTCACTTTCAGTTGAAGAATCCCAGCTGAGAAGCTACCCAGAGTCTTCTGAGAAAGAAGTGGCAGGGACCATGGGAAGCAACAGCCCAGCTGGCACCTAAGGAATTCCAGCTACTGATAAGCCCTCTCAGTTTTTAAGAAACAGCCCCTCATGTATCCTGACACAGGATGTGACTAACTTGAAGCTCAAAAAGACCAATTTATTGCAGGTGGACCTCTGAGCTTTGTGTAAATAGATCACAGAACCATTTGACCCACCACCGTATTTGCTCAAGACACCTGCAAGATGGCATAGTGTTTAGTGAAGGTAAGAATGGGCCAATTGTTGACCATTAAGAATAGTAATTCTCAGATCTCTACTCCACCCACCTTACCTGCATAAGGGTCATTACTTCATACTGAGAAGCTTTCTTCTAGTTCTATTACCAATGCTTTTAACATACAGTAAACCACTCATCCATCAAGAACTAAAATTAATCACGGTTTTAGGTGGCATTTCTACACTTCTGACTTTAGTTCTAGTTTACAGTTCTAATATTGTTTAAAACAAAATGGAAAAAACCTTACCTTTATTTTAGCAGTGTATTCACCCCTACCTCCAAAAAGACCAAGACCACCTAACAAAATATCCGTATCAGCACAGAAACGGATAGCTTCTACTGAGTGGGCTGAATAACCCCAGCCTCCTCCATGACCTACAAAAAAAAAAACAATAAAAATACAGTTAATCTATTTTAGTCTTTCATTCTGTAAGCCTGATTAGCTTGCGCTATAAAATTTCACTGTGTACATACTTTCAAATCTGTTAACAACACTATAGTCTTCTTTAGAATAAACTTTCATTACTGCTTGGGTCTCCTCTTCTGTATTTGCTACACCCATTTTTAAGTCCTGCATAGCAGCCAAAGTATCAAGACAACCTAAAAGAAAGGAAAACCAAAAAACAACTCAAAATTTCTTACTGTTGCTTATAATCAGTGAAATGAAAATGAATACCAGTTAAAAAGATCAAAGCAACCTAACTGTTTTGACCCTAAACCACACATATGCTACAAATATCATTATAGTTTTGATTAGGTCAGGGTTCACTACTGAAGATCCATTTAATTTCATTTATTTATTTTCCATAATGACCAAGAAATGTAATTAAATTGGCTTTGCAACTTTTCCAATGGTAAATAAATTGCCAGCAACACTTTTTTTTTTCCTTTTTACATTTCACATATTATCAAAAAATAGTTGAAGTAGCAATGAATTATGGACAGATTAGAGAGCCTTCAAAAAAGGCATTTTGTTTCATGTACATGAGTACCTAACCTTACTCTGACTCAGACACAAAAAAGTACTGTTCAAGTTAAAATTTCTTTAACACACAATGAAGGGAGCAGGACAATGGACTGAACACTCCTCACAATCAGTGAGCAATGAGCCAAAATAACTTCCAAAGCTGTGCCCTGAAGCATTGCATAAGTTGCATATGGCCAGTTTATACATAAACACAGTGGGATCATTTTTTGTTTTGGTAGGCTTTTTAGACTACAAAATAAAATCGTATCACTTTTAGCATCCCTCTATACAAAACTGCAAAGAGTTTAATTCTTATTTTAGATATTGCATTTACTCTAAAATAAAAATAGCTTATTGAAGAGCACTTTTTTTTTCCCCCCTGTCTTTTGGAGACTCCAGGTTGACTTAACAGTACTAATTTTATTCTGCAAACTGTCCAAAAAGATCACCTAGGAAAGTCTTTTACTTTATTACGCTGACCTCTAGTAGCAGGTTCCATCAGAACTCTAAAATCCTCTAGCATCATTAAGATGGCAGAAGGTAACTATTTTGATTAAAATTAATGCATATTGGGCAGACCATAAGTGTTAATTAAGAGTAACAACGAAAGACTACGAAGTAAAATTTTAACTCAAAGACAGAAAGCTGTTAGATTACAATTCATTTATCTATTAAGTAATGTTTCTTTATTTCATATAAGCTCCTGACTCATCAACTATAAATGTATACCTAGAATGTGCAAAGCTGCATGAGATCTGGTGGTTAGAGCTTTGGAACCTGTTGGTAGAGCAAGTTCTGGACTCAAAATACTACACCGGGATTGCATGTCTGGAGCTGAGGGAAGTCTGGAATCAGCAACTACTGCATTGTAACTCCACAGTTCCCTAGCATTTGGTCGAAACCTAGAGCAAGACAAAACAAAGTAAAAAAAAACCAAACATATAAACCTTTCACCTACTAAAAAAATACAGAAATCTAACTGATAACTAAATTTTATAAGCTATTTTATGAAAAACGTAGATCTACTAGTACAAACTCTTAAAACTGAACATCATTACACCAAATACATATAAACTTTACTAGCTTAATGCACTAGCAAATGGAAAGCCACAAAAACATTCTTATTGTACTTCAAGTCAAACAGTCATATTATGGGTTTACAGAAACAGAAACATTTCAGAAAATGTTAAGACACTTTTCAAAGCTAATAAATATCATCTATTGAGAAGCATGAAGTAACTAGCAAGTACTAGATACAATAGCAGATGTGCTCGAAAATGATAACAATGCCAAGTAAAAGTAAAAGGCTTACTCACCTTCAAATAAGAGTAAAAAGATCTTGAGAGATCCAACACATTTTGTTTGGTCTTTTTTAAATGGATAACATCACCTCATGAGTTTTTAAGGGATTACAGAAAAGGGCAGCATAAACAAGGTAATACAAAGACTTTCTATACTACAGATTAACACGGAGAAAAAGAAAATGAAAAAAATGAAGTCTTTGATATTACTATGTAAAAGGAAGAATCAGAAGCCCTATGGGAGTGTTCCGAATAAGCACAAAAGGAACTTTCACTTGGTACACTGTTCTAAAAATCCAAATGGGGCTAAGATGGGCTAACTAATGGAGAAAGAAATACTTTTAACTAAAAATATTATAGGACATAATATGTATTCAGGATTTCAATGAGTTAGCAATGTGCAAGTTTATACACCCAGAAAATTAGTTTAACCTCTTGAATTTCACTACTACCTGAAAAAGTCACAAAGCTATGAAGAAAATATTTAAAAATCTATGTATTCAAGAATGCTGTCTCTGTACAGATAAACTCCCCCACCTTCATATAAATAGACATGAGTAAAAATGCCCAGGAATAGTAATTAATATACCAAATATTTCACTACTAATTGGCATATTCATTACCATGTTCTCTGCTCTAGACTGTTTTAATATTTTCCATTAAGCAAGAACAGGATACAACACAGAAATAAATCTGTGCAGACTCCAAGAATCCATTCTTCGGTTAAAGTATTTAAGCTCTAGATTTAATTCTAAAGTCCCCAAAATTCTGCAAGACAATAAAACACCTCAATCCATGTTTACCCATATCTTTAACACGTGACTCAAGGTGAATAACCATTTTAGTGTGCTAAAGTTGAGTGTCATCACTTTTTCTTCCCTGAAACTTACTGCTTTCCCATGGCTATCGATAACTGCATTTTTCATAAATTGAGTCTTTCAGTGTTTTTAATCATGCTGATGATATCATAACTGAGAGCTTTAAGGGATGTGGGTGCTACTCTTCCTTATTTCAAATCTCACCATAGTTTAAGTAAGAACTGGTATCCAGTTAATGAGATTCAAACAATCCTGGGGATGTGCATAATGCAGAAGTATGGACATCCCATGAACTTCAGATGTCATAAAGGAACATGTCTAACATTGAAGCATCCATGTTTGCTAAGTGGCTTTAAGTTCTTCAATCTCCATCTTGGATGAAGGCATCCAAAGTAGGATGCAAGTAGCCTATGGACATAATGATCTTTTAACAACATGATCCTACATGATACTGTCTTTTCCAGATGAATTCAGGCTAGCTGGTTCCCTGCTTTAACAGTAAGTGATTATTCTCATTTTGGCTAAGTCTTCAAAGAGTTTAAACATCATCCATCACGTGCACTCAAGATGACAGTTTAAATTTCTCTCCCAGATCCTGGTTGACATAGCTTTTAAATCGTTATAGAAGAATTGGATGTTATGATTCTGTTTTGGAACAAGGGCTTATGATCTACACCTGCCCAAAGACTCCACTGAAAGCAACCACCCTGAAGACTGTGAAATAAATACAATCGTAATTTGAATGTCTATGCCATTTAAGTAAGTGTTTTTATTTTGACCTCCCAAAAAGTCAGAACTGAAAAGAATACTGTTTCTCCACCCTTTCTCCTATTTAAATCTTAACCACTAATACATGAGAGAGGGATGAAGATATAAAACACGAGATTGTGGAAGCTGGGTACGGCAAGATAATTATTCTGTGAAGTGTTAAGTAGATGGAGAAAAGCAAGGTAAGAATAAAAGGTGTAAACAAGTGGAATAGATTTGACTCCCCTGAACATCATGAGACGAATGAGAATAATGCAAAACCAAAAAGGAATTAAAAAAAAAAAAATTGGGCAAAAGAAGCTGTTTGTTTTGGGCTTACTTGACCAAATCATCCAAAAACTGTGAGAAAAGATACATGGAAGACTAAAAGTTGTTTTTTATTTACTCGGGAAATGAGCATAATCAAATCTCCATCCTCCCAAAATATTTTAAAAAGGTTTCTATACTATGACCTTAATAGCTATAATCCACACTTGCCTCCAAATAACATCATAGACAGGATCCAGACACACACCAGAACCTTGAAGGTCTTCCTGCTCAGAATCATTGAATGTTTTGCAACTGCCATCTACTTTGTTTATCAGAAGACATTTAAAAGGAGGAGGTTCTGATATTGAAGCTGGTACCAAACCTAAATCAAAGAGCAAAAAGACCAGAAAAACATGAAGACTCCACTCATTATGTGGCATTTTTTATGCATAAAGCATTAATGTAGTAGGGAAGAACAGATACTACAGTTTATTTTTTGCTGTAGCAGTGTAAGATTTAAGTGCAAGAAAAGCTTAAGACTTTTACATTCTTTCTTTTGATAAAATTAATTTCTAAAGGAGCTAGGATCACCAGGTGCAGTGTAACTAGAAAGTCAAAATATTTTAATTCCCTCTATTCACATTTTTGACTTGTTGATCCTCTATTGTTTGCATGACTGAAACTGTATTTGTTCCAATACTTCTATAAGCATTTAAAATATTATAGAAGAGGTCTTGCCTATTATATGCCTGCTTGCAAATATCTCTGATGTAGCAAGCACATGAGAATTAATGAGAGCTTCATCGATCCGGAGAAAGGTCTGGTCTCCACTCGCTCCAATCCATGTTGCTTTGCGTCCATATTTAGAGCCTATATTAGGCATCGGTGCTGGTTTTGCATTCCAGTAGGGCATATCCAGAATTGGTCTACCAAGCTGACCTTTCTATAGGGAGAATGCAAGAATTAGTAAATAACAGTAACAGTAAGTCTCAAAGACAAACAAATTACTTCAGTAGTTTCAGCATACAAAATTAGTAGTTTGGAAAAGAGAGCTTGCCACAAAATTACTTTCAAAAAGCAATGGCTACTGCAAGTGAAGCATTACATCTTTAAATAAAAGGAACAAGTCACTGACAGATGTTCTCCTCCATAGTAAATTAGATTTTTGAGTGAAACTTTTTTTTTAATGCAACTCAAACTCTCCAGTATGGATAACCTTCCTTTCCATCTTCAGGATCAAGTATAGAAGTTTTTTTCTCCTTCAGTACCTAGTATCTGAATAACTTCAGTGCTAAACAAGGAATGAGTTAATAGGAAAAAAAAAAAAAAGTACAATCAGATTCAGACAGTCCAAATTCCACTCAATTCTGAAATAATAAGTCTTACACACCAAATACCTCTTAAAAGTACCTAAAAATCAAGTAGAACGTCAAATTTGAGCTAAAAAGAGCATAAAGTGTTTAAGCAAGCACCTCTGCATATGCTCATTAACATCCTGACCTGGAAGTCTAGGGCCTCATCTCCTACATACAACTAGTTACTGAGAGATGGACCAACAGTTCTTATACTGTACCTAAGTATGTAGTAAGAACTGCTGCAATAAACCTGCTCAGACTCCATCTCCCTCACTCAGGCAAAGGAAATTCATTGCAGACTAATGAAGTCAAGGTAACTTTTTATTTAGAATGGTAAGGGAGAAGAAACATGCATGTGCAGTAAATATCTTCTGTCCGGCAGGTAATTCATCTCTCTTTCTACCTGACACTGTAAGTAAACTTAGTTAAGACATTTCCAAGAACTATGCTTGCTTTTGAGCTTGTCTTGACCTTATGAAGCTTTCAACAAACGTTCAAGCATTACAATATTAAAACTAGACGCTTAGAACAGGTGGTTTAAACACAGTCTAAATTTATTTTTTCATCTGGAAAAAGAAAAAACTCTCAGTCAACAGACAGACTGTAAAATTCTATGTCTGAGGGTGAATTTAGTTTTTCAGTAGCTAAGTTTCACTGCAAGTCCACAAAGCTTAAACTTTTATGTGTCCAAGTCACTTTTGACAAAAAAAGGGGACACCAAAGCTCGTACTAAAAGTCTGAAAAGAAATAAAATGTTACCTAATCAGAGAGCCATCTTGTGGCATACTTAATTCAAAACACGATTTTCTACTTCTAAAATTTCAGTCTTCAACCTTTTTTTTTTGTAAAAAGACAGATTTCAAAAGGTGCAATTTCTCTTCTGTTATCTTTGGCAGTACATAGTTTTAAAAGCATACAAAAATAGCTCAATACCTATAGCTTAGCTTTTGCCAAAAGAACATTAGTGGGAAAGCACGAACAGCAGATGACTCTGAATAGATTGCAGTGGGAGGGGAGGACAAGGAGGCACAAAAGCCTGAAGTCAGGATGAATGAAACTAAACGATGTTGAAGTGTTTATTCTGTGAATGTAAGAATGAATTCCACATAGACATAGGAGAATTCATGTCGTGTGGATATGAAAGAAGAGTACCAGAGTTATGCTGTGTTATACTGAACAATACTATCTCCTCAACTCTAAGCATAAGTTCTGCAACTCATTGCCATTCCTGTGAAAGAAAACAGGACACTTATTTTTTCTAACAAATGCAGACAGACAAATAATAGAATATGCAAGAGACACTTATTTGCAACCGAGCTTGCAACAATAAGAGCTTTCTCAAATTGGTACACCTTGTAAAATAACCCAGTTTTAAACCACCACCTTCATTAAAATATAAAAACCACCCAGAATTTCTACCGTCATGCTTTTCTAACCACAATATTAGCAGCCACATTTTTAAACGTAACAGGCACAAAAGACAAGCAGAAGTCATGGGCAGTTCTGTCAGAGCAAGTATAAGCCGTTTTGAAAGGACTCTGAACAATAAATTAATTAATAGCTTATTCTCATAAGTAAATATTATTATTTCCTTACTGAGAAACTTCCAAATGTGAAAACTTGGCCATCCATTAAGAGAATAGCTGTATGGTTGCTCCCAGCAGTAACTTGTGTACTAGGACCCGGTAATGCTTGCACCAAAGTGGGACAGCCCCTATATCAAAATAAAGTAATTTTGTATCAATACATGCTTATGCAACATTTAACACATACATTAGTACTGTAAGGATTTCAATCACTGTGAAATACATTCTCTATGTTCACATGCTATACAGAATCAGAGTCAAGCAACATCTTACATATTAAAAGAACAGAGGTTTGAAAGACTGATCCAGATAGTTAAGTTTATGCCCTCTTGTTACAGGAAACCAGTTGAAGTACCCTCTCTTCAGTTAAACTCATAAATTAGTACAGAATAAAAACAGCTAATTTAATATTAATTATTGTAGTTACACTAATAAATACATGCCCCTATATATGTACATATACAAAAATATGAACTGTAGCAGTTTAAAAAAATTATCTTGTTAGGACACTGGTTAAGCACCTAAAAAGAACTGTTCGCATTATGAAGCCATCAAAGCCTTATGTAGTTGTTAATCTAATACAATTACCAGAAGCAATATTGACACGGCCGTCCTGAGATCACTGTCTAAGGAATTATAGAAGAAAGAGAAGGTCTACCCAGCTCCATCAGCTTTTTACTGGAGAATAAGTCATTACAAAACTGCTCGCCATCATACTCAGACTCAAGACAGAACAAACCTCCCCAAAATATTTTCCAGAAAGATCTGAAAAAGTCTAATCCACGTGCCTTCCAAACATGGTCAGGTATAAGAAAATAAATTTCCCATTCCAGTAAAAATGGAGGGAAAAAACCTAATAGGACAATCAAGAAGCAAAGAAAGAAAACTTGAAGTGATGACTTAGAACAGAAATACCAGAAAAAAGAAAAAAGCATGAGATACTAAAACTAGAATTTTCATCTCAATCTCAACAAAGTGAATAGGAGCCTACGCGAACTGTACCAGACTTTGAACCCCATAATGAGTGTCTACCCAGACTTAAAATTTATTGTGAACTTAGAAAGACTGAATTCGAATTCCCAAATAACTCAATGTGAAACGTTGACCCCAGAGAACAGCAGCACTATTTCAACCTTATTTTAAGCATGCACTTTCAAAAGTAGGTTAATCTAAAATAAGAACAGGTTGTCTTATGCAGGAATTAAAAAAAAAAAAAAGCGTCCGCCCACAGCATCCTAGCTATGGTTTAGCAGCTGATGTGCCAAAAGATGGGTTATCTGCATGTTCTGATTTTGGCTGAATTGCAGGTAAAACAGAAGTCAAGAAAGTAGGAGGAAGGAGAGACATTGAGCGTTCAGTAGGGAAAGGGTAGATGGGAAGATGTGAACATATGGCAGTGTGGAAGAGAGGAATGTAGCATGAAGACATGTTGATGACCTGAAGGAGGGGAAACCCAGGTAGACACATGGGTTTGGACATCAGTAAGATTATACACAGACACACAGAGCGAAGTTTAGCAGCACCAATGATGAAACATTTTAAAAACAAAAGAAACTTTACATGAAGCAGAAACTAAAAACATAGTTAAGAACTAATCCAAAAGCATTGCTGGTAAAAGGAAATATTTTTATTCAAGTTTTTTTTCCCCTCTCTCAAAATTATGATATCTGCAGGCACAGAATTATCAATCCTATGCATGTTAAAAAAAGAATGTGAATGTTTGATCTCTTTGATGCATAAAAGCTAAGCTATTATCACCAAAACTACTTATATTCCTGTTTTGCCTACTGAATCTATCAGCAATGTTATCTGGATGCTGCATATGATATTCCCTTGCAGCTGAGCAAAACTGGAGAAGCAACTGATGTAGAAATACATAACATGTTATCCTCTGAAATAGCTCTTTTATTAAGATCATCCAGCTTTTCGAATGGCCAACTACAGTGTATCAATTAAAGAATGGAACAGGAAAAAGCTTAAGACATTTAATGACATCTCTAAAAAAGAAAGTAAAATCACAGAAAAATAGTTTTCACTTCATAAAACGAGGAGAGATTTAGAAAAAATATAGTAAGTCAACCAGACTGATGTAAATGGAATTTAAAACCTGTGATACTATTGAGCATTTCCCTAACACTCCGAAACTCACACAGAAAAGCTCATCACAGACACTTAAGAGTCTGAGAAACTCTTCAGACAAAGTTTTGATAAGCAAGGTTTCGCCATTTGAATGGGAAAAAGCGAGTAGTATTCTTCTGGGAGGCAGCTGAAGGACACATTAGTGCCAGACTCACAGATTCTTTGGCTTCTGGATATGACACAGGAATTTGACACAGGTCAATCACAAAAGACCAACCTCAACTATACAGAAAGTAACCTGAGCTCCCTTAAACGTAAGACCGCTGAACAAAAAGGAGCAGATATACACGCGTCGGCTAACTCATGATCCTGCAGAAGGTCCAGATACATTTCGGCTGTCCGCACCGAAACCCTCGTCCGTGCTGAAGGGGAAAGCTTTTCTGGAAGCTGAGGGTGGTCTTTGAAAACGCCTCCTGCATCCCGCGTTCCACCAGTCGCTGTCCGTGGTGCTTATCCAGCCAACGGCGGGCCGCCAGGTCCCGTAAGGCCCCACTCGGGGCAGCTGGCCGTGGTGCTGACCCGTCGGGTTCACCGCGGGCTCTTGCTGGGCGGGCAGTGGGTAAAAAGGAAAGCAGTAACAACTTCTGTCGATGACCGGGCAGAGTCGGCCAGCGTGGAGTTAAAAAACAAAAAGGAGATTTTTGGGGTTTTAGAGGTAGCTGGGAGTTTGGTGAAAAGACGTAAACAAGACCTGCACTGCATCGTTGGAAGTAACGTAATCAGACAATGCACCTAGAAACACCGCCCTATCGAACCAAGATGATGGAGCACATTTGGTTTCTTCTTCTTTTTTCTTTCCCCAGACACATTAATAGGATATAGTCTCCACGTTTTGTCTTGAAACAGAATATAGCTGGCTGTCCGCGGACTGTCTGCTCAGTTTTCTTCCCCATTATTGTTGAACCTTCGGAAGCAAAAATCGTATCAGCATTGTCTTACTTCAGTTGTTCCACTTCTGAACCTTGAGCTCCAGGTCATGCGCTTGCTAACGCAGTGCTCGAGTCCACAGTTTGTGTAAGAAACGCAGGCAAATTTTGAACAACAGAAGAAAGATCCTGGAGTTTTAAGTCCGAGCTTTTTGAGAGAAGCAGCAGCAGCAAACAGGCCTTTGCTTACCTGAATGCAAGACATGCTATTTTTCACCGAGACTAGACACAGCAAAGCATCTCTTGCTTCCACTGAGTTTCTATCCACCAGCATCTAATTTGAGGAGAATATAAGCAGAGACTGAGAAATCCTTCGTGTACTGAATAGCTCATCAACATCTGCCGCTGTGGATTTTACAACACAAAGCCTATGCAGACTAGTTTAATGGCTCCAGCATACCAATATGGGAAAAAAAAGGCCTCCCATGAACCAGATCACTTGCATTTTTAAGTGGTCTTTCTGTGAATGGCTGACATTGCTGCTGGAGAAAATAGTATCACCTTGTGCATATTGATTGCTCCTCCACACAACTTCAGTTCTCAGGTTTATTGAGAATGACATCGTCCTGTTCATCTGCTGTTTTGTGTGCACAAAAAAAAGTCCAAAGTCCTTCTAGGATATGTACTACACCTCATTCCTCCTGAAGTAAGAGGAGGAATCTTTGGTGTTTAGCACACTCTAATAGAGGAGTCCAGAATCCCTTTAATTAAAGAGAAAGACATGTCTGGACAAGCGTGCAGAATTTAAAACAGTCAAGCTTTTTCAAGACTTTTAAAAATAAAGTCTCACTACTAAATCTTTACATTGCAAGACAGAAGTCTCTGAAAGGGTAAGTCATTAATCGCTGCCCAGGAACTTCCATCATTCCTTCATCTGACAATGAAGATGGTGCTCTCAGATGAAAATGAGAGTTCCTGCACTTGCCCTGACACTTCTTGTTTTCATGGGCTCCCACATTTAGATATTCCAGCTAGGCTGCCTAAATATTACTTCTTTTTTGTTGTTGTTCTTGCCTCTCTCTCTATCTCTCCCAGAAACACAGTCGATTATCAGTTCCTGGATTCAGAAGATGATGGTCTTCCTGAGGTCAATACAGGCAATGTGACACACTGCATGACTGACATACCACTGACCTGGCTGGAGCTGGCCATCTGAGCACCACTGCGTCCCAACTGAGGTGGAACTCTGCATAAGGATTCCCTGTTTCCTTCTCTGAATCCCTTACTGTGAGGACAGAGGAGAGATCTCTACTTAAAGCTGGAAAAAGAAGTACATCAATGAGGAAATTATCATTTGAATGATGGTGCTAAATAGCAATATAGTACTATAGCCAGTTCTCATGCATGGGACATACTCCAAATTTCTTCACGGCTTTTGTCAGACACTCTCTAGGTTTTGTTGTAGAATGACACAAAGGTCAGTGCCAAGTCGCTTGTACCTCCTCAGCTTCTAGGCCTGGTCAAGCACTATCCTTTGGCACAGGACGTTTCATGTTCTCTTCTAAGATCTCACTTGGAACTACATTTGGTCTCCATCCAGTTTCTGTCTAAATAAGCACCAGACGTGGGGTTTACTGCCTGAAATCCTGACTGATTCAGCAGATAGCTCCAATGCCTTCAGGAAATCCAAGCGATTTCATCAGTTGGAAATAGGACACAACAAGTTACCCGTACAAATGCCAATGCTATTTGTACCTCTTCTCTTTGAGACAGAAGCTGGCCTTATTTTAGTAGTGACTTGAAATGCCAGCTAAAGCAGCTGTAGCTTGGAACAAGTACCCAAGAATTTCCAGGAAAGAAAAAAAGAGTATTTCTCTGTGATATGGCTCTACCATAGGCAGAAACACAGACTGCATTCACCAGTCCAATGCAAACTTAGTAGGGATAACACTTTAGAGACTACCATTAGGCACAGCAGTCAGTACAAAGTAACACTTCCAGTAAAAATTCTTTCTTCCTTCCCTCTCCCCCTTTTGTTTAGTGAATGCAATGAAAGTTTTAAGAAGATGAAGATTTCTTCAGAAACGTGACAAAAGAAGTGACTTGGAAGTCTCCAAAGAGTTTGGGAGGATAGATGTTTGGTAATTTTCATCCCACTGCTACAAGAGAAATGACAGAACTGAAGACAGGTCATGGATGCTCCACTCCGTATGTCTTTTATATAAGGATATCGGGCATTACTGGACATACACAAAGCCTCAATGATTCCTACCCTTCAAAATCCCACATCTTATGTATATGGTATATGTATATGTCCAAAGAACATTATAACATTTCTTTTTATGGCAGGACACTGATTTTTTTTTTTTACTTTAATGAGTAGGTAAGATACTAAGGATGAAACACCAAGGGCTAGATTGAACTTCACAATAAAGACACCTATATTTAATTATCTATGCTCTCACTGTAGTCAATGAAGATCAAACCCATAAAGTTCACAGAGCTACTGAGCATACCTAAAGCACATAAGTAACGGGTGGTCAAATAGCTTTCCACACTCTGTTGACTTCTCTATTTTCATTGACCACAAAGTAAGCACTCTCATGCCGACATCTAAAATAAGTGTCTACGAAATGCAGCTGAGACCCAAGCTCAGTGACTTATATAGATTAATAATAAACAAAAATGAGATTTTATCATAACTGAACTATTGTGTAACAGAAACAGGTTAATCTAGGTTTACAACATAATACTATTTGAATTATTGCACACGTAGTGTTTTACAGAAATAACAATCTCTTAAGCAGATTTCAATGTCATTCTCTCATATGTAGGGAGAACCGAAGAGACAGAAGTATTTCAAACTCAATTATCAAAGCTATGTTAATAACTATGCATAAAAGTCTGCATGTATTAAACAAATTACTTATACGGTACAACAGCACTGTTACTGTATCTATATCCAGAGGGTTATGGGGAATAAGTGCAGACCAAGAGCTTAACAACTTTATTTGGACAATATTTGAGTTTTCACACTTGCTAGCTACAAAGAAACGTAGCCACTTGTAATGCAGCAGTACAGCAATACACAACCACATCCTTCAATTACCAGCTCACCTGGAATTAACATCACCATGTCCAAGTTGCCCATGCTGGCCATACCCAAATGTGTAAACATCACCACTCTCCATCAAAACCACTGAAATACAAACAGAAAAAGAAGACTATTTTTCTGACACATGCACATGTTAACATGGTACTGCACCGGTGCTGGTTAGCCTTTCTGAGCAGCACAGTTAACAGTCCCTACTGAAACACTAAGAGGTCTATACCAGATTCTACAACCCATCACAGCTAACATCTCTATGCATGGCTAAAGCTGTGCCATACAGATGTTTCTGAATGCCTCAAAAATTTCTTAAAAACTCTGATGTAACTTAATATATGACACTTACAACTCTTTTCCACTGTCGGACAGTGCAGTAGGCTATAAAATAATACTGCAATCTTTTCAACCTTTAACACTCCTTTTAACGCATCCTTATTGAAAATTAAACACAAAGCAGTCAAAACACATATGACAATGTGTTTTCATATGACAAAAGAAAAAAAAAAAACACACGTGAAAATTCCACACTATAATTAACACTGATTTGTTTGTTTTTACCTGAATGGTGAAATCCACAACTGACTTGTACAGCTCGCAGTTCACAGTCAAAGCGGACAGCCCCTGGCGGATAGGTTGTGATTTTGCTGGCATCTTTCTCCCCTCTTTCTCCACTTCCGTCTATAAACAAAACTTTTCATTATATCTCATGTCTTCTAAAAGCTTTGTATTAGAAGAATGAATAGAACAAGAACAGTAAATAACTCCCCAACCCAGCCATTTGTAAGGTAGGAGAAAAAACTCACAGAACAGTAAGAAAGACAGCTCAAAATGTGGCATCAAAGCAGATGTGAAAGATGACAGAAACTCTACTTCTAAACAACCTACTACAAAAAGTTACACACTGGAAAATATCACATCCTCTAAAAGAGAAGCTTCCAATGAGCAGACAAAAATGACCAGCAAAACAGGCAATTCAAACAACTTCAGAAGTTTTGCTTAATAACTACCACTTTCATTCTTCAATAAAATAGCATTATGATCTAGATAGAAAGCACTGTAGTTAAACTCAATAGGCGTAGCCCTGTCTATTTTTTTTTTTTTTCAATTACTACTAATTAAAGATTTAACTCCAACTTGGCCACATAGCCCTTGTTTTACATAACTAGCAGTTACTTATGCAGTTTATTTCTAACAATGCCAACATACTCACTACTACCACATCTGTTTCCTGTCCATTTAAGACATGTTTTTAGACATTGTTTCTGTGATTTCTTTTAGTAAATATGAAGGGCATTATTGGTTCCTAAAGCCAAATTGCCCTTGCATCAGATAAAAGCACTGAAGTGACAAACAAGTGTATTATTTATAAACTTATTGAAAGCCACTATCTTCTCCAGAAATCAGAATGTTTACAGCATCTAACAATTACACTATAATTAAACTATATGGTCACAGTGTCACAAAGGAAGGCAGTTTCACAATAGTCGCTGGAAATCAACATGACAGAGAAAAAGACAACATGCTTGTCACCATTAAACCACCTACACCTGTGCAGAAAGAGGGCAATGAAAGCTCTAAGGAAAGTGCATTTTCACAATGAAAAATTTCATATATGACTTCAGTCACAATGTCTCTTCGCACAGAGAAATGACAGAAAATATATTACACAAAAAATAACTGCACGAAGGAGATTCCATATTCCTTCCATGATAATTCTGACGGATTACTTCTTTATTAACAAAATTGACAGAGGGAAACAATTTCTGCTCAAAGAATTCAAGGTCCTGTTAATTTAGACCTGTATTTATAATTTCTACACGTTTTCCTGAATGATCATTAGTGGAAGTCTGAACTTTTGAGTTACATTTACAGACTTACAAATCTTTTAGACTTAAAATATAATTCTGTTTTTATACATATCGATCAAGCTTTATTTCCTTTTTATTGCATGGAAACTGCTCACACAGTAAAGTCATTTCAGCGCTTCTATTACTAACCAGTTTTAGCAAATCTTGCTGTCTGGAAATAAAGCTTTTTTCTAGGGACGACTGAATACAGAAACCATATGAATATCCATGTTGTTTACATCAGTAAAGGAACATACAAATATTAAGTAATGCTTTTGAAGAATTAAGTTTAATAGCACAGGTAAAGAATCCTTTTGAAAATGTGGGTGCCCTTAATCAAAAAGAATTACACCTGCACTAGATGTTGGATATGTGTGAAATGGAGACACAGTGAAGGAATTCTCTAGCGCTAAGAATTGCCATGGGATTTTTGAGGTTTTTCCAACAGCACCAGTTGTGTACTATCAGACTGCATGCACATTAGAAGAATTGTTTCTGAAGGTCTGTCTGAAGCTTTATTTTTTTTGTATTAACAACAAAAGCAAACACAAGGAGATAGAATCACTATTTAACAACAACAAAACCCTCTGAAAACACAGAATTTTGCCATAATATGCTTCTAGTATTTTATTTAACAATTCAGCTATTGCTCAAATACACTGTCTTTGAACTTTTTATGCCTCCTTTTGCATTAAACTCTGCATGCAAAAGCAATCAAGAGATGGTTCTAAGGGCTAATATTGCCACCAGAATTATTTATTCAGCAAGCAGCCTATTTACCGCTTCCCTCTTTCACACAAGCTTTTTGGACAGAAGCAGAAAAAAAGCTAATTGTTCTGGAAATCTATGTGTGGCCCTTCTCTCCCCTCCTCCCTCAATCATCGATGCCTGTAACAAAAAAAATGTAAGCAAATGTAAGCACTGTGCAAATGCACTTGAACAGTCATCTGCCAGGAATGCAAATGTCCTGTAAGTGTGTCTCATGGCTGCACGCACTTTCTACGATGAAACAAACAACACACAGCAACCACGTCACCTATGCACAGTCATATTAACAAAATCTAGCAGAAGTTGTATTCTGGACATGCACCAGTGGCACCTGGTACAGGTGAGGTACACGTGCATTTCCTGCCTCATCGTAAGAAAAACATATTGCTCTTAAGTGCTTCAACAATTCTCAAATGATAAATATGTGATACTGTCTTTAAAGAAAAGATGATTCTAGATAAAATCCCATTTTTTCCAAACTTGCAAATGAAAGCATAACACTGTATGACCCTTAAGGAAACACTATTGTGCAAAATGTGGAGACAAATACATTCACACGAAACAAATTTTGCAATTCCTTTTCCTTTAAAATAAATTTATTTCAAAGGAAAAAGAGCTGGCATTATGACATTCCAAAGCTAACTCCTCAAAGCCTTTAAGAATGGAACCAATGACTTCTACATATATCTTCCTTTGCTTAAATGTGAAATCTGCAAACTGGATGGAAATCTGAAAATGGAACTCCTCTCGGCCTTCTTTGAGTGGTTAGTAACTGTCTCGTGAGTTTTCAATCAGCTGGATTTTCAGAACTTGATAAGCACTCTTAAAATAATTTACATGCACTAAGTACCCTTGTAACTAAAAGAAGTAAGGTTCGGCTATTCTTCTTTATGAAGAAAAAAGGGTCTTTCAACTAAAATTATCACTAAACTAAAAAGAATATCACTACTTACTTTTACAGCATACTTTTAGGCTATACTGTTTATCTGTATACTCCATTGCATGGCCAATGCATATCACTTTTTTCTAGCAGCACTTATCAGAAGAACCAAGTTCTACAAACTATAAGATAAGGCTGCAAATAAACTGGGTCATCCCCTTTCCTTTCAGTGAGTCAAAATTTTTTTAGATACGCGAGTGAAAATTGGATGCAGAAAGCTTATTTGCACATCCCAAGGAACAACTGTAACTAAAGAGATACACACCTGCTTTTCTTCAAACAATTGTGCATATATTAATTCCATTAGAAAAAAATATCAAAACAACTGTTCCTAAAAGGGAAGCATAGAAAGAAAGACTACAGTAGCATAGACTCTTCTGGTTAAATGAATGGAACCTTCTAAACAGAGCAAGTTAGCACTTCAAGTGTTACCCAACTGTACTACCTCTCAACTGGAACTTTGACTCTTTTATATCTCCCTGAGAGAGAGGAAAGCACCAAGGAAAAGCTCCAAAGTGCTTCCTGCAGTTAACACTGAGGGGTGGGCTCCATGAACACCTTCACAATGATGGGTTTTCATCTTGGTTATCTTATACATTTGGGGATGGAAAGCAAGATAAGTGGAAATCCCACCAACCAACCCCCTCCCACCACTCCATTTTCATTAAAAAATCCTTAACTCCTGAAGAAAATTTTTCACTCTGTGAAATACGCTCAGAAGTTCTCTCGGCTGATATTGCCACCACCAAAAAAAAA
>VXAK01017889.1:32584-70398 GCA_013399435.1 Arenaria interpres
GGTCAACATTTAAATGCGTTTTCTTTCTCCTCAGGTAACAAGATACTAACAAGAAGAAAGGCAGAACCCATTTTGTGCAGTTCTTTGAAAGGACAGATTCAGCGCATGGAAGAAGTGACTGGGAGGATGGGCTTATTTCCACCCCAGCCAGGAAGGAAGACCAAATACCTTTGTGCTTGTCCCGTTTATGCTTTAGCTGTGCTGGATGGGGTCTGATTCTGGCTAGAGCCTGTTCTCGATGGTTCATAAAAATAGGACCAGGAAATACAAGGGGGCCTGAGGAGAAACATTTTGCACATGCATAGGAAAGCTCACAAAATGGAAACAGTGTGTTAAACAAAATTCAAATTAAAAGCAAGGAAAAAAATGAATCACAATTAAATAATAATCTTGTTTTCCGAAATTAAAAAGGCCCTAAATAAAGTTGCCATTCTTTTTATAAGACAACCAAAATATTATGCAAAGAAGCAATACACATCCCGCAGTGACACTTTTACCTGAACTCGTAAGTATGCAACTGTACTCCAACCGATAGAAATAAAACAGACTCACACACTGGAGTAAAATTTGATAGCAAATTACCTATTACTGTCTTCAATAGTTACAAAAATTAATTATCATAGCTTACATCCTACAACATTACATACAAAGTACTCATTCAGAACAACATCAAAGCTAAATTTTAAAAAACATAACTGTACAAGTGCTCATAATTACCGTATTTAAAATACAGAGTTATCACTTATAAAGAAAATAGCTATCCAAAACACCTGTTCCATGAAGAAAATTATCCAAATCATATGATTTTTTTTCTTATCTACTTACTAATTCTGAAATCTATTTAAGTTATTTTAAAAATAATTCCCATCTATGTAAAGGCCTTCAAGAGAAGATTTGTATTTGAAGAAAGCAATGATGTATGTATTTAAAATTTTCTCCAGACTACTTTTTCTTTTTAAAATCCAGACCTGAGCCGTGCTGTATTAAGTTTAATTGAGGCTGATTATAAGTAGATCACAGACCAGCAATTTGTTCCTTAAAACTGTTTCTTTTCTCTGTTTTAAAGGCTAAGCATTCCACCAAGAATTTCTTTGGAGGCATCTCCTTCTAGAAGTCTCACGTTTAATGGAACCCAGGAATCAGGAGCTGCTAATTCTGCCAACTATCACTCCACACAGTCCCAGACCCAGTCCTGACATGGACTTTCAAGAAAAAAAGCAACCACCCACCAAACACCACCCAACACACAATCTAACAACAA
Source organism: Arenaria interpres (assembly GCA_013399435.1). Classification (NCBI taxonomy): domain Eukaryota; kingdom Metazoa; phylum Chordata; class Aves; order Charadriiformes; family Scolopacidae; genus Arenaria; species Arenaria interpres. Next base: position 33,846 of record VXAK01017889.1, read on the forward strand.
CAACCAAAAAAGCTCAAAAAAACCCCTCCAAAACAAAACACCCAAATCAGGCTTTGTGTCATGTTTTTAGCAGCTTATGCAAAACTTCAAAACCAAGTAATCCTCCTCCTTCCCAAAATCACTGACACTATTTTCCTTAGCTAAACTTTATTGACAAGTTAATGTAGGCTAAACTTTTCATAAACGCCCATTCTCTCAGGTTTCCTGCGGTCAACCTTAGGCCATCAGTTTCTTCACTAATAGTAAATAGTATGGAAAGAAATTTAAGTGGAAGTTAGGCCAAGTCTATCTAGCTCTAGAACTTTCAGATGAAGAAACCTGTCTTCATACAAAGGAGTTCCCAAATTTTAGCGTTAAGTTAAAAAAGGAAAAATGAAAAATGTTTTTAAAATCCACGACTGCCTTTCCCCCTAGCTTTGAGATGCATACATGTGTCAGCTAATATAATGGCCAAAAAATCTTATTTAACATGTACGTTTCTACGCACAGCACAGATTTTTTTTGTTTTGGTTCTACTGCATTTATCTGGACTCTCTTTATCCCAGAAGAGATCCTCTTGTTAAGTAAAAACTCCTTCTGAAGTTCAAGGATCTTTATTTGCTATTGCTTCGCTTTCATCTTGCGAACTTTTCCTTTAGTTGTCTTGCTACTGCTCCCACTTTTCACAGTCTCCTCTCAATTGGAGCTTCCATTTAATAGATATATTTTTGGTAAAGATTACTTTCTGCCAGGCCACTTGCTGTCCTTAATAACCTACTTCCCAGTGTTTAGACTTACACAAAAAATGGTAGCACGCTTTCCCTCTTTCCAAGTTGGAAGGGATATACCGAGGAGTATACTGGGGCAGAACATGAAAAGGCAAGAAAGGAGAAATACATGAATGACAAACAGATTATGAAAACTAAAAATGTTTGAAGGACAAAAGATACAGGGGAAAGCTGGATCAAGGACAGGAAGGGGAAAAAAAAAAAATAATGGGGCTTGCTTATTGAGAAGTTCCTAATGAAATGAAAAGCCCAGGAAACAGAGAATGGACATGGCAATATGACAAAAGTGAAATGCAGATGAGAAAAGTTGCAAAAAGAGATGCAAGGAGTGCTGCTTGAAGCGTGTGGATCTCAAAAATTTGTGGGTGATCAAATAGAAGATGTGATCTCTAGATAAGTTTGGCAAGAAATTCTGAAGTTCCAGAAAACGCCCGCACAACAAACAGCCCAAGGGATGAGACACAGCCCTGAAGGCAGCCTTTGGCATTTTAGTGCTCAGAGCACAGATAGCAAAAAGGGGGAAAATCTCAGGAGGACAGAAGGAAGTGAGGTACATTAGGGTGAGTTAAAGAACTACAAAAGATTTGTGAGACAGAGCGTGTTTAGGAAGCATAAAAGGTTGTTGGCTCCAGCACGGTGCTAGCACACGGCTGCCTTTAGTTGCCAAGCCACTCATCTGAATTAACTTTCCCAGTCAAGATGACAATTCTCAACAGTATAACTCAATAACAGTATCTAACTCTCAACTGAGTAACAGTATCTAACCTTCTGACCAAAGCAGGGTTTATCTTTGCTTCTGGACATTCCTATAAACTCTACATTCCCACCTGTTATGTAAAAGAACGGGTTACAGTTAAATGCAATATATCTCCATTTCATAATAATTTTTACCCAATCCATGTAACAGGATGTGCAAGTCTGTCACCCTCTTTGGTTTTTTACGCACGCTAAACCTGTAACACAATCATAATATGGCAGGAAATATCTAAATTTTGATTACATTATGATGCCTGTATGTTCAGACATGGGCTGGCACAATGTAAACTATCTCCCCTCCCTCCAAAACACCACCACAGAAAACACAACACTACAACAACTCATAGAGACCATATCTGCTCTCTACTTAGATCAGAGGTTGCCTGTACAAAGGGAGCAGAGTTTAGGTACTATGAATTATTCTGGTGGAACAATTCAGCCATGCATTAGACAATTCCTTAATTTTGTTAAAAATTAAAAGGAATTAATACTGCAGAGTATTATTTTAAAAACTCTTCTAGAAGCCTCCAACATAGATCTACTTGGGGAATAATTACTATTCCCAGTGATTTTAGTAGCTCAAGTTACAGAGATAAGCAAAGGAGAGTCACTGGTAAACTACAGAGTTGCTATTTTAAATCAGATGATATATGATATTCACTCTCTCCCTTTATTTTTTTTCTATAGAATGTTTTTCCATAGCTAAAATGTGAGGTTAAATATCCCTAGCCTAGGAAACGTCAAGATTAGCTTTTCTTTCTCGGACTGCAGGATCCAGGCCTTTCAAGATGGACTTTATCTGGCAGCAAATTAAGAGCATAAAGAAAAAAAGAACAAACACATTTATCCACAGAAATAATTTCAGTTTCTAGCAAGATGCATACCCATGTAAATGCATTTGTTAAATAATGCAGTAGACTACAGCAAACCATACCCAATTAATATTATCCCAACATGCACTTATGCGCTTTTGCATTCTTGGCCATCTAAGCACTTCGTCAGAACTATCAAAGAGCTTATTATGTGATTTGAATTTATATTACACATAATTTGATTTCTTCTAGTACCTTTCCCTAAACAAATGCTATTTGGCAAGCTGTGATTACAGAAGGCAGGAATCAACTAACGGTGACTTCTACACCAGTGCAGCACATGTAGCAGGCTACCCGAAAAAATAGTACATGGCCACACAACTGAAGATTGTATCACGAGGAACATACAGAAGCAGTGTATAAATTAAGGTTGCACAGAAAAAGTCCTAGATTGGATGGCACTTTATGTTGTAAAACCCTAGTTTTTGCTTCTGGAATACTTGTAAGAGAAAAACCAGTCAGGTGCAGGTTTGGGTTTGGTTGGTTTGTGTTTTTTTAAATACTAAAAATATGGAGGTAAACCACTAATACAGAAAAATAGTTATCTAACAGATAAAGGGATAAGCTACTCTGGCTCTACTTCTAACCACAGAAATGGAAGCAAACTGAAATGTTTCTCTGCTGCTCTTCTTTTCCTTTCCCTCCCCAAGCAAAATTTACCACCCAGCTCTGTCATCATTACCTTTCTGGGCTGAATAGCAGCAGCTTTCAATAATATCCAGGCATTCAATGAGAATTTAAGAAAAAAACAATTGTTAGCTGTACCTAGTATTTGCGAGCAGCACGCAACGTAGCTCCAACATGACCTAGACAAAGGAATAAAACAGGCTTCCCCTCTCTACCTCACAGCTAAATTAACCACAAAGAGCCAAAGAAAAATAAATATTTCATCCTTTTCCACACGCATAGGAAACTGTAAGCTTTCTCTTCCTTGCTGGTCATTATTTCTGGTAAAACCAGTAATTTCTTACATGGAAGTGAAATAAAGCCACAATTTGCCCCACAAGGTTCACTGGCACGGAGTCCAGAAACAAAAGTTTGATCAAACTGCACTTTTCGTATCTGAGTAAAAACAGTATCTAATTTCTAAAAGGAGAATCAAAATGGTATTTACTAACACACCAGGAACTTAAAGAGCATAATATTCCAGTAAAGTTGTTCCCCTTCTCAACACACAATCTTACCAACCACATCATCATGCTTCACTAAAATATTATGATTTACATCAGTCTAAACCTCTCAACTTTAGTTATTTAACAGATTAAGACAATGAGGTATTTAAAAACAAGAAGAGTACAGAAAACCTGTTACAATGCATATTGGTTGTGTGGAAAATCAACAATAATTTCTAAGGTAGATAATATATAAGGCAATAAAATTTTGGAATGATTCAGTGTTTAGTTTTGTTTTTTAATTCAGTCAGTATATGAATTTTTTTCATGTATTCAAATATAGAAATGCTTATTTTATAAAACACGAATTTCTGCTTACTATTATACAACAGTCATTCAATAATTTATAATAATAATTAAATAATTCATATTATAGGTAAATAGGATTGGTCAGGCTTGCAGTCATTTCAACTTTTCATATAAAACGCATATACACTCTTCATATAAAAAAATGTTTTAGGATCTACATTTTGAATACCTATTATTCAACTAAGAAACGACAAAAATAAAAATGAACTATATGAAAATGATATAAAATGCTACTCTTTACCATTAAAATTCGGATTCTTATGAGTAGACCTTGTTAAATATACAGATTTTTCACAACCTTCCAAAAGCATGCTAAATAACGTGGTATTTAGCTATGTATTTAGGTTCTGATTTTTGTTTGGTTACTGTATCGGCTCAGTGGAGCAAAATTAATTAACTTCCATTCTTAGAAAACAGACAAAGAAGTTTGCTTAAAGTATTCAAGCCTCTCATCAATAAGAAAGTCACTTACCTCTTCCTTCTTCCAACCTATGTCTCCTATTTACACGTTGCCGCTTTTCTTCTTGTCGTAACTGAAGGTGTTCTTCAATATTAACTCCAGGAACAGGGACAGCTACATAGATTAATAAAATACGTAAAACTACCTTTAAAATTGTTATGATGGTAATAAACCCTAGAAGATGGTAAGTAAATGAAAAATGAAGCCTACTTACTACCTGCTCTTTACATGGCTCCACCAGAATATTATAGAAATAAAGGAGTTGAGTAAACTTGCAGAAGAGTTTTAGGTGTTATTTCTGAATTTCCCAGTTTTCATTAATATGCCACAACACCAACATCACTGCATACCACTTAGAACTTACTTTGTCAGGCATATACATATTTATATCTAATTACGTGTTTTCATGGTTATCTCTTTTTTTTTTTCCCCCAAAAAAGTTCCAGAAAGGATTATTAGAACAAGCTCAAAATTCGTTAAATTTTATAAATGTTTTAAGTAGATCAGATATTTTCTAGCTTAAGAATGCTTTATCACTATATGTTTCATGCTTACTAAGAAGCATGAAATTACTTTTAACGCATGTATACATCTGGACGTAAATCTGATGTATTTACCAAACTAACTAGTTTAATAGGAATTTGAAACAAACTGGTAAGCACTTCTTTAAACAGGAAACATGACTTGATGCAACAATACAACTACTATAAGCACAACCTTTTTCCAATTTTTTTTTTTTTCAGCAAATTGCAAAAACATAAAAAAATATACCTTGCCCTCAACATCAAAGAAAAACTCCACCTGGAAGCACTGTCACTTTTCTTTAGATAAATGCGGTCAACCACCCTCACCTCAAACTATGCCGAGGCCACCACAGGGCCAAGAGCTGTTGTCTCCTATCCTGCTAGGGGAGGAGTTTGCAAAGCGGAGGTGAGCACAAAACCTCTAACTCCTCCCTGGTCATGCATGAGAAGAGAGCTGTGAAGCAGAGCTGCTAGTGCCACGTTCACCATCAGTATAAGCCTGCTTCTGGGATAGCAAATTACATTGAGAAATATCGATATGAAAGTATCAGGACTGCGCAGTGAGGTTATTTGGAATCCTTAGAGTTAACTTACCACAAGAACCACTTCTAGTTTCTATTTAACTTTTGCTTGGGGGGGGCAGAAAAAATCCCACACTCAAAGTATAGGATGTAATTTTCTATTATTACTACTCCCTCCCCTCTCAGAAAATTGGTGAGATGTATAAATATTTTAAGTCATGCATCTGATTATTTTATGGTCCTTTTCTATACCAAATACTATATCCACACATCCATGAAGGATTAAAGGCTCTATGTAAATCTAAACATAGAAAAAAAAAAAAAAAAAAGGAAGGAAAGTCTGATCTCCAAAACCCTGTAGTGGCCCAGTTAGAAATATGGATAATACAATATTAAACATGCTGTGACAACAGACCTTACAAGGCAAGATCCCAAACTGTATTTTCCAATTACCAAATTATCATACCAGTTGGCATTTTTTTGGTATTTTTGGGAAGGGGGGGTGGGAGCTTTGTTGGTTTTGGATTTTTTTAAAGTAATTTCCACATTCCTGGCAGCTCTTTCTCTCTGAAAATTTTTAAGAGATAAAAGAAAAAAGTTTTCAAGAAACAGTACTCCCTTTCTTTAATGTGACTGCAAAAAACCCTAATAAGAAGATTATAGAAAATTTTTCAAGCTATCAAAAAAGGACAAGAACAACTTTGTAGTCTCAGCATTAGTATCATAATTGCACAGGTCAAAATGGCACACGTTTATAGGAAAATATTTCACTTACCTACTTCGCTACATCACCAACAAATAAATCTGCCTGATACGCAACATTTTATCCCTTTTAACAATATTAAACTAAAACTGCAAGTTTAAAAGTTCAGTAATTTGATTGGAAAGAAAGAACTGCATTACTTAAGATAAAAAGTTTTTCATATAGAAGAATCAAAATATTAACTGAAATATTAACTGAAAAGAACAAACCTATTTCAAAACTAACCTGTTATTCCACTTCAAGTTTCAAAAGTCAGCCGTGGGACTGAGTTTATTAAGAAGTGCAAACAAATGTTTTGAGGAAGAAAAAAAAAGTGCAGCAAAAAAGAAAAATAAAAGATCTTGCTAATTTCATATCACTTACCCAGCAAGAGATCTAAAGGTATCATCTCTTTTACAGCATCAAGGATTCCTCTTTGCCTTGCTTCCTGGCCATCCAGTTCTCTAGCACACGCCTTGCAGCAGCCACATACAGCGCAGCCCGACTCACCTGAGCCACAGCCACAGATTCTGCAGCAAATAGAGTTGCTTTATCACTACCTTTTGTTTGCATGCATTACTGATGCCTTGGTAATTAAAACACACATCATTAGTTTGTTCTATCTGTGGATATGTAATATTTCCCGACATTAACAGAAAGTATAGCTAGTTTAAATCCTCGGTGCTGTTGCATGGTGCCAGGGAGCACACACTGACCATACTTATCTGAACTGACTTCTCAGCACCAAATTTTCCTCATTTAATTAAACACATAACCCCATGAAAACACCAACAAGGAAACACTGAGCACATGCAATGCTGGAGAAATAGTAATGGCAATAGGTAAAGCAGTGACCCTTTATGCAGGTCAACCCTGAAGTAACAGATAAAAGCAACTGGAACAACAAGATAAAAAACATCTATCGTAGGACGAATAAAGATTATCCCAAATCCGTCAGCTCTGTCAAGAGAGATTACGTTAGTGTTCATCTTCAACAGCTTCCAGTAAAGAACTATAAGCTAACAAATATAAAAAAAACCCACCCAAAACCATTTAAAACTAAATCACCTGCAGCCATCACAAGGTATTTACTAAAATTTTAACCTACTTCTGATTTTAAAAGCACAGGCTCCTTTTACATATAATGTTACCTTGGACTGAAGTTTAAGAACAGATCAACCCAATTCACACTCAACACATGCTTTCACCATTCAACACCCTATAACAAGCGTATCTCTATATGTTTGCTTACCCTCCAGGTACTCTGTCAGGACGCCCACTGCTAACACAGCTAGCTCCGTAGCCTGTGCAATCTCCACATACAGTGCACACCATACACTGCTCCAGCTTCCATTTATGCATGCCTGGAGGACACATCATGGACTTCTCATCTTTTTCATCCAGTTCCTCTTCTAGGTCTTCATCCATTGCTGTTGCCATGTTCTCAACTCCAAAACCTAATTAAGATATTGAAACAAGAAATGGTTGTTTTCTGAGGCCAATAGTGGCTACTAAGGAAGTCCTGAAGAACACTCAAATGACTAGGCATGCCTGATTTGCACGCTCATCCAGCACAATGATACTTTGGAAACCTCTCTCAACATGGGCTGGGGCACAGAGGTTGGAACTCATTCATCTTTAAGGTCTCTTCCAACCCGAACCGTTCTATGATTCTATATATCTAGGTTTCATAAATGAAAAGGAAATGAAACATTTCTATTCAGTATACAAGTAACAGGTCAGTTACTTGTCACAAATAAAATACTCCAATCCAGCAAAGGTGAATAAGTATGATTTTTCATACCTATTATTTAGGAGTAACGGAAATGTTCAGTTGCGTGGAGAAAGAGGCAGATTTACATTCCTGCCCTGTTTAGGCAAACAACAGCCTCAAGACCGAATGCAAACAATGAAACATAGAAAAAATTTTCTTGCTAGGACAATGGCACATAGTAAGACAAGGAGTAATAAGGTTTGGGTTTATTCATTTGTTTTGAAGAAAAACTTTTTTTTTGACAGAAAAAAAGTAATTGAGATATTTATTTTCTTAACATAACTAAGCTTATTAGTATGTGCAGAACATCAAATACCTGAAAGGTGAAGTGAAAGTACCCATATCTGTTATTTTTTTTAAGCATGTTGCATGTACTTAAGCTTTAGTATTGGAACTATATTTTATAATAAAATGCTTAGCTATGTTTTCACTTGTGATATCTTCCAGCACACAAAATGAAAGGCAAAAAAAAGCCACCTAAGTCCCTCACCTTTTCCTCCCTGGCTCATGGAGCCTGTGTCTCGTCCACACTGTCCCTTGTTATTTACACCAAATGTCCAAACTTCTCCGTTCTTCATTAACACACAGGTGTGAGCTTTGCCCATGGCTACCTGAGTCACAAAATGGCCTTTCAAATCTGTTACTAAACCTGTAAGACATAAAACAGTTGAGTGGTAAATCGCACTTTCTACCTGAGAAGGAAACTTCAGTGATATAACAAAATTGCTTGTGCATACTGACAATTTTTACATTAACAGTAAGGGAGGAAAGCAGCAGGTATAGAAAACAAGCGTTAGAATAAGGAGTGAAAGCAGAATTAGGTCTAGGCCATCCCTCCTGCAAAGAAAGGAAAGCCAAACCCAAACCAAATCCTGCTGCAAATCACTTGTTCTGAAAAACAATTATAAAGTAGTCATAATGCCATTGGAGTTTTTAAATAATACTAAAAAAAAAATTGAGATGTACTGAATCATCTGCAAATTCAAAACAGGCTGTCTTGTGAGCAGAGAAACATATAAGGGCCAGTTTCTGGCAGCCTTTGTTACTAGTAAAGCATCTCTCATTTCTGTGACTTTTCCCTGTGTGGTTGTCTAGTGTCAGATTAATTCAACAAATGATTTATTTCTTTTTCCCTTTAGTGGAAGTATTAATTCAGGTATTTGTAACCAGTGCTGCTCTATATATTTTTACAGAATTTAAGGAAACTGTTTTCTCTTTCGATCTTTCTGTCATATTTGGCTGAATCAGCAGAAATTCAGAAATCTATTAGGAGAATAAAAAAGACAAACATCATTTCCAAATGCTAACAACTTCCAGACTGATTTCAATTACTCTAGTTGAGAAATCACTCAAAAGACAAATATTTAACTTACTTGTACTATCAGAGTAAATGGCATCTTTTCCAAACATGTAGAGTTCTCCATCTTTCGAAATTACAGAACTGCTTCCATTATTGCACGCTGTAGATATGACAATCTTGCCTTCCAATTTAATAATTTTTTTAGGCTTATATGGTTTTGACTGCCGCCTGCTTTTAGCTTTAAATAAATAAATAAATAAATTGCAAGTAATTCTACCAAAAACCTTCAAATACACAATAACATTTGTTTTATAATTAGGGGTCAGTTTTCAGACTGCTTCTTAAAAAAAATATATATATATATAAAATTATTAAATTATTTTGTTTTTAAAAACATTTTAATTTGGGNAAAAAATATATATAAAAATTCATCCATATGATCTCATGGTCTAATTTTTCTTGGATTACACTGGATTCTCTCAAAAAATTCAATGGCAAGCAAAGTCATTATGAGATATATATCTTTCAGTACAGACTCTTCAAGTGTTCTTTTATATATATATACTGAACTAACTTTATGAACTTTACAAAGCAGCACATAGTAAAAAAAAGTCCTCATTGCCATCTCAGAAGAATATATATGACCATATATGCACAGTAAGTTCACAGAGAAATATTACACAAGTTTATTTTTTTAAAAAGAAAAATATTAAATTCTCTATTTATTAAAACCCCGTTCAGAAAACCTTTGAGCGTAACAGATTCCCACAAGAGGAAAAAGAGAAGTACTAAAAAAACAAAAAACCCACCTAGAAGTCGTTGTTTGCAATCTGGCCTCAAACAAAAGGGTACCAACATAGCTAAAGACTGGCTAAACCAACCAACAGCTACTGTTACTACCTGCAAATTTTCCCCCAAGTCAGAGAACTGCCAGCTACTTTCACTTGCCGATAATTACCAGCTTTCTACAGAGAAGACAAACAGACATCTTGCTGACAGAAAACCAGCCTCCCTGCCCAGGTTTAAAAGAAATCGCGGTGGGGGGAAGTTGTATACATTCACTCTGAGCCAAATTAGAGAGTATCAAAGGGAACCAAACAAGTCAGAAGAAGCCATCCAGACTTTTACACAGGAGTACAACTATTAGCTTCCTCTCACATGAACATATTCAAGAATCCACTCCATAAGCACTATCAAACTTTAAAATACGTTCTTGCCTTTATTTCTGCTATATTACATGGGAAAACCCACACATTCTTGGGGAATACTCTCAGTGTAGTTAATCTTTCATGGGAACAATAAGGTAAACATCCTTTGTTTCTGCATGAGTTCTGCCATACTTCGCATAATCAGCCCACTAAGTTTTTGTTGACAACATTCTAGAAAGGCTAAATTCTTACACAGTTGACTGAGACATAGCTGGACTCTATTATTGCTGTTTGTCGAGATTTTAAAATCTATTTTAAAATTCTATTTTAAATCAATTATTAAATTCTAACCATCTACTACTACCTATAGACTTGAATTTTATACGAACATTTGAATGTTGTTTATCATATTTCTAGCTGACTGCACTGAGGCAGAAAAATTTCAGTCTTATCAAAACTGTTTAAATTCTATGGCTAGCAGACCAAACTTTTCCACAAACTTGCTTTGTGAGAAATACATTAATTTTAATGGTAACATCAAACTATACTATTAAAACAGAACACTACTGAGATTAACTTGACTTTAAATTAGGCTTCAATACTATTATGAAAACGCTATCTGGAATAAACATTATATTATCATATTAAAAAGTACACATCGTAAGTCTGTCAACTCTAAAGTATCAGCTTTAAGATCCTCAGGAGCTAGTTATTTATCAAAACACATCCATTACCTTTTTTTTTCATTAATCTAACACACCATAACACAACAGCCTGTTGCCTAAAGTGAAGTATATAATTAAATATCACAGCTTTTTTAGCTTTAGCCATCTTTCATTGTCTTATAAAGTGTATTTCAACCTAAACACACAACTTCAGAGACGCAAACTAGGAAATATGTTAATTTTATATTGAAAAGGCATTTGTTAGTCTGAAGATCAAATTAATCTGTCGTCTTTAATGTCTGAAGAGTTGTGCTTGATAAAGCACAGAAGACTGTGCTTCTACAATTTCTAACCAATGTACGTCTCCATTACGGAGGGGCATTCGCTGGCAAAACACCCATTTCCAAAGTTCTCTAAAACAACAGTTGAGAGGCAACAGTTTGGCTCTTCACTTTTTCAGCCAAAGTCCAAAGCAGACAGCACAGACTCTTGACTTATGTCTGTCTTTTCTCAGGACAACTGTAAAAAAGTGCTCCCACCACACAATCTAAACTGTGCTGAACCTGAGATTAACACCTCTAGCTGGGAGAGGCAGTGGCACTGGTTGTCAGGACCTGTGGCTGCCGTGAAATCCAAACCCAATGGCATGCTTTCACGTTCTTGGAAAAGGTCAAACACTTTCTTTCCAAATTAAAAGGTGGTTAATATGCTTTTATCAACTATTGATCAAGCAAGCACAATACATACTTGATTCACCATCCTCTCCTTTACTAGCAGAACCTGTGAAGAATATGCTTCCATCTTCAGCAACAAGTAAGGCATGTGAGCCATCATGTCCAACAGAGAACTGAATAATCTTTGGAGATTTTGTGATTGGGAGTTCAACCCATTTTCCTGCTGAAGGACCACCTTGTTTGATTCCGAGGCTCTGATATTTGCCAGTATAATAAATCTAGAAGAAAACAGTTTATCATTTTCAGTTATGCCATAGCACCTTAAACTTGCTTCTCCTGTCTATGCTCCCTTGCAGCTTCTATGGGAAGCTGGAAAAGTCCTTGACTAATGTAAACATCACTTAGCAACAACTAAAACAATATGTGTTATCACCACTCTTCTCATACTATATCCAAAACAAAGCAGTTATAGAATGAAAATTAACTCTATCCCAGCTGAAACAAGGACATGGGGGGAAGATTCTGATTAGATTCTGCTTGTTTTGAAATGTGCTTTCTTCTGTGCCACAGTTAGTTTTCATATTTAATTGTTTGGTTAGATGAGTAGAACACACAAGAAAGAACTGTTCAGAAGAAACTATTAAGAGGAAATGAAGCGTTTAAAGCACTTAAGAAAAATGTCTGGTCTGTGTAAAAACAAGATGGTATTATAACAATAAAAATAATTAAAAATACCAAATTAATAAAAATTATAATATGCTTCAACACATTTTTGAAATGTATTTTCAGTAAATGCACAGCAGACACTGCATACATAAGCAGTAACACAGACTAAAATATTTCACAAGAACAAACACAAAACTACTGACATGGATTAAAAAGTTTCCTCTAGAACCATGCTGCTCAACAGTACTATAAAATGGGCATGTTAACCTATTTGGGCACCTAAAGCCATCTTTAATTGTCTTATAAAGTATATTTCATACCTAAACACACAAATTTATAGAGATCCAAACCAGGAAATTTGTTAATTCTACGTTGCAGAGTTAGTTAGTCTGAAGATCAGTTTAATCTGTCTCCTCTAATGTCTGAAGAGCTCTGCTTGATAAAATTGTGTTTCATACTACTAAATTTTATTAGGAAAAAACCGGTAAGTTTATTGTGAACATTTTCACCAATCTCACTGTTTTGATAGAAACAGAGCAAGGCGTTCGGTCCAGTAAAGTGACATAATTCTGAATGCAGGGAAACAAAGAAATATGCTTATACAAGTAAAACAACATTAGTTTCCCAAACTTAAACACAGTAAATAATATAAAAAGCCATAGTGACAGTAAGCAAAGTTATGTCTAAGTTACAATGAGTATGCAAATGTCTCTGAAAAATAGTCTCCACTTGAGCAGAACCAACATATCAAATCATTAAGAATAGGTTTAAAGAAATCAACTGAAAACTTTGCATAGGGGAAGTCGATAATTCTCCAAAGGATCAGAAAAAAAATCACAACGGGATTTAAATAAATTACTATGGTCATACTATTTATGGAAAGTTATGAGGTAAAAAACTTTGTGAAATTTTGTGGAATTTGTAGACAAAAGGTAATTTTGTCCCCCAACTCTAAAAAGACCCATGCCGTCTCTAAGGTTGACTGTAGAAGTTCCTATAAATTCAAGCGACTGATTTCTCAACAGTTCCAACGCCACCTGTTTCTGTTTTCAAATAAACATTTGCCTTTTTCCCCCTTTAAAGTGGGCTCTGAGAAGATATTTAAATACGGTCATATAAGTTTTCGTTCCAACACGCTAAAAAGGCACAAAGGAATTGTGAAAAATAATAATTAAATTTAAAAAAAAAAATAAAAGTAGAAATAAATGGATGCAATTTGCTATTTAAAAGAGAACATTTTCGGTACCTTGCCACTGGCAGTTTTCATTAGTGCAAACTCTCTTCCAGCACCAAGAACAGCCGATTCCTCGTCAAACCCTGTACCTGCGTGAGGAAGACTTCATTAACACCACAGTTGAACCAGGCAGTTCCACAGCCCAGTTTACGGACCTAGTTCTGCCATGGAGAGTTTTTTTTCATTAAACAGGTTCTGAGAAAGTTACAACAGGACAACAAAAGTTTTGCTGCCACACGAAGGCTTACTGGGCTAGACCTGGCAAAGTTATTCAAAGAGGACAAAAGCACTAGCGTAAAAGCAACTGCTCTTGGTCAGACAAGAGGTCCCAAATATGCTTTTGTTCCGATAGTGCCAAAAGCAGACACCTATCGCAGAAAAACACCCAAAACAAAACCTAAGTGCTATTTCTTCAAAACACCTTCATAGACACCAACGATTCTGCATCTCAAATTCTGGTGCAAAGGTGGTTTCCACATACTTAGTATCATTCAATGCATTTCTTTTGCATGAGCCCAGCCAGTGGTCCTTTTAACTTCTGTTAACTGACTCACAGAAAGGAGTTCTATAGCTTAACTACGTGTTATATGAGTGCTATTATGAAGTCCAAGCTTCAAATAATTATTATACATTATACATTTATCATACAACTAGAGGACAATACTGGAAAACCACAGACAGCGCTGTAGACAGAAAGGTAGTTCCAAAATGAATGTACGGATTACTATGAGTCAAATAACACTTAAGCAGTTTCAAAACCCTCGTACTTTTCCACGTGTTTATAATGGATCTATACCATCCTGCACATAATAAAAGCAAACAAAGGCAAAAGCAGTGTCTCAGTTTTATTATTTGAATTACTAGTCTTGTTATTAACCTTCACAGAAGAGGACTTACTGATAATGTGCAAGTCTTTCTCCAGATCAAACAATGAGATGCCACAGGCATGTAAGCATTTTCGTGCAAGCTTAAGTTGCAATTCCTGTTGCAGTACTGGCTCAGTACTTGTTGCAAATATTCGCACTACAAAGCCATCCTGTAATTAAAAAAAAAAAAAAAAAAATCTACTTCATACTGCATAATAAATGCATTAGTTACACCTAGGCCATGAAAAGCATCAGTATAATACTATTTCTGAGTAAGTTAGCAAAGGAAAAATTGATAAATTAAAATTTGTTACAGAAGAGAAAATAAGAAAGTGCCAAAAAGTATGAGCTGAGGATAAGCATCTGAATGACCACAAACATATATTGAGTTCTATGAAAACACTACGAACACTATGAAAATAGTGGATTGCTATAGAAATAATTAACTGAATCTTACTGTAAAAATCTTGCTTTTATAACAATTTACATCTTTTACGTCTTCAACTTCTGCTGATTCAGAACCCAAAATTCTGCATGCAGTTTAAGAGTGACAGCTTTAAAGAGTAGCTAAAACAGGATTCTGTTTACAAATGCAAATAAAGTATCTTCATCTGGCCATGTTAAAATAAAGTTGTTCCATTTGTAGGGAAATTGATTAATCCTGATTTTCTTATAGTTGTATGTCTGCCATGTCTTGCGAGTCCTGTCTTACCCCACCCTTGCCCCATCCCTGTTTTACATCTTTCTCACTGTCAAAAAAACTGACCAGTCCAGAATGAAAATATATTAACTGTCTGCCGAACAAAACATAGGACAGCTGTAACTGTTTTGCCCCTAACAGAAGCACTTATTTGGGTTTCCACAGCTTTGGCCAAGAGGCAATTTTCATATAAAAATCTATTGGAATGTACTATCTTTCATACCTCTTTTATTAAATATGGTAGAAATTCCCCAACAAGTACCAAAGCAATTACAGGAAATTAAATTAGAAAAAAAAATTATAATTAAGCTCTAAGAAGCTTATCCCACAGAGACCCTGTAGAACAACATGTTAAAAAGCCATTATTCCATGTATAAGATTTTTTCCTCAGAACAAGCAACTAAGTTTTTCTTAAAACTTATCTGAAACATCCATCACAAATCAAAGTTGTGTGGATAAATACCAAAATACTGCTCCTTTACGTACAAATAGAGCAGTTTCTCATTATCTCTAGTTGCATGGATGTTTTTCCTTAGTTGTGTTAGCAAAGAAAAAGCCAAAAATTAGGCAAAAAGGAAGTTGTAAGTATTGTAAAATAAAACAATTCAGTTGGGAGAAAAATAGTTTATCCATCATACATAACACTTACATCTCTAGATGCTGCTATTTGATTAATATATTCTCCATCAGTGAAAAGGATATTCTGCCCTTCAGTATGACAATCTGTGAAAGATGAAGTACACTGCATCAGTTTATATTAACATACATACACTGTTCTCTGCTTATCTAATTAATTATCACTACAACCAGTTCTAGTTTGTCTCGAGAGATTATACTGTTCTGATGACATGTTATTTTATGCTAGGATCTCCTCTCTCACCAAAATCATATGATACTCCTTTGTCCCTTGAAGAGTTATTAAAGCACTTTCCATTCTATGAAATGTAAGGGTTTACCCCAATGTTTAACTGCAAAAGCATTTAATATTCACCTGTAAGGAGCGAACTATTATAACACAACTAAATTCTTATTTTCTAGGAATGTTAATCTTTCTCCTTCCTCAAAGACTTTTCTTAAAAAAAAAAAAAAAAAAAGGAGCGCCACTACCTTTAAAGAAAAGTCCAGCATACAAAATCTACAGAAATAAATGAAACAGGATCAAACTTTTCATTATTTATCTCATTTTTCCATTGTTTATAAATTTCACCAAACTATTAACTGAAAATCTAGGGCGCTTGGAAAACTATAAACCATATACTTGAATGCATCATCCATTTATTGAAAACAGCGCAGCTATTTTCAAGAAAGAAAAAAAAAGGCAGTGAAAGAATTCTGCCCATATAAGGAAAAAAGAAGACAATCACTTTCTCTACAAGTTTACAAGTATGTACCGACCCACCTCTTCTTCCCTTCCTGCCCTGATCACGGAGCTACTAACAGAGAAATTGATATTATGTGGCTTGAAAAGTGCTTGTTCCGCTGATTATACACAGGAAAGAGACCTGTTCCAAAAATACTACAGGACAGCTACTTGACACTAAGTATCTGCTTCATAACCTGAACAAAGATCTAGTCTCAGCCACTTTATCTAACAAATTTAATGCTAAATGAAGCACACATAATACCCTTCTAGCATAACCAGCAAGTTTGCTATTTTTTGCTAGCTGGCTGGAGTGTTTTATTAAAAATAATAGAGCAGAAAAAAACCCACAGTATTCACAAACCCATAAACTGGTTTACTTTTCCCTGCTACACTACCTAGTCCAATACAGTATCTCACCAGGAACAGAAGAGGCATTAGGTGGCCTTCTCTACATCCTGAAGTAACACATCCTGAAGTAATTCTCACATCCTGAAGTAACAGACCTACAGTAGGCAACCTCCCCCTTACAGCAGACACAGGTATGAATCACAAAGAGGGTAAGCAGGAAGCAGCATGGAGAAGGGCAGATAAACCGAAGTTTGAAATACTGCACTCTCAAAAATAATCTCAGATTTAATGACCAAAGTCGAATTCATGTTACTAATTCTCTTGCTACAAAGTGATACTAGTGATAAAACAAAAGACTTGTCAATAATTTGAAGAGAAGGTCCAAAAATTATCTAAATTACGTTTCTGAAAGGTTACAGGAAGTTGGTAAGTATTAAGATCCCTTGAATGCTCATATAAGCATAACAGTCAAGGAAACAGGATATTCTGGCCACCAGTGGGTCCATATTACATTGTTCGGCCTATTTCTTGAGTAATTTCAAGAGGAGGTGAGCCTACTATTAAACATTTATAAGGTTGTTTATATGTTTGATAGGTCTGTTCACAGAGGAAATCTGGAACAGGAATGGTTTTCTTTTTTTAAAATATACGTTCTTCAGAGGTCTTCCTGAAAACTAGCACTTGATTAGATAACATCCAGGCCCAGCATCAAATACCAAATTAATGGGGAGAGTAGAAAATGGAATATCTGCAAAAAATAAGATAGTCTCAGCTAGCACGGAGCGCTTATGATCACAGAATCATAGAATGGTTTGGGTTGGAAGGGACCTTAACCATCACCGAGTTCCAACCCCCCTGCCATGGGCAGGGACACCTCCCACTAGAGCAGGTTGCTCAAAGGCCCATCCAGCCGGGCCTTGAACACTTCCAGGGATGGGGCATCCACAGCTTCTCTGGGCAACCTGTTCCAGTGTCTCACCACCCTCACGGTAAAGAATTTCTTTCTGGTATCTAATCGAGATCTCCCCTCTTTCAGTTCAAAGCCGTTACCCCTTGTCCTATTGCTACACTCCCTGATAAAGAGTACCTTCCCCATCTCTCCTGTAGGACCCCTTCAGGTACTGGATCGAGTACAGTCTTATTCAATCTGACTTTGGAAAATTACTCTGGGAACAAAGATATCCAAGACTTCTGTCTGGAGATTACTATAACAGAAAGGGCTTATGTTTTACTTGAAGGACAAAACTACAGACACCTGTTAATCGCAGCCTCCTTAGAGAATGCAAGGGAAGATGACTGTCAAGCATCACCTTCTGAATTTCTACAGTGAAACCTATGCCTGCTAATCAGTACTCTTGAGCTCATCCAGGCTACCCTCAGTTAGCAATATTTTTCAGGCTAAGGGAATAGTCCTGATTTCCAAGATATATATATATGTGTCATTTCAAAGAACCATATACTGCATAACTTCAACCACTTCTGCTGAACATAGCAACCTTTTTTTGAAGTATGCAGTAAGTACCACTGTTAAAGAAACAGTCAGGATGAAGATCTCCTCTGTAAATTCAGGTCCAATCACCTAGAAACTCTCATAGAACTCAGGGATTCTTTTATGATATTCAGACTGGGAAGACAGATCCCCAGCTCAAGGACAGCCCACAAAGCCCGGCAAAGGCATTAGATACAAGAATGTTGACACACAATCTGGCAGTTCCAGGCACATTGTCAGATTTGCTGGATCATCTATCAGGAAGGAAAGATTGCCCTTTGAAATACACATTTACAGTTTCAAGAAGCTGGTGGATCCTACTGTCTGAGAAAGGAGAAGATAATCTTCCACGGTCCACTGAGTTTTCTAAGGTCACGTGACTTCTAGCTAGGATCAGCTCCTAATCACATCTCCTAATCTCCCACATATCTCTGTAGGAATAAATACGAATGCCTAATTTAAATGCATTATCACCAACCCAGGCATTTGAAAGAGATTAACTCCAGAGAGAGCCACGTCTGAATACCATACCAACTAGGAGGAAATAGCTGGAGTCACATCAGTGTTCAGCTGTTAGCAAGGTTACTGCCCTCCAGCTCTATCCGGTGTGGTTTTTCAGAACTTCAACATGTTGCAAGTCATTATTAAGATTACAGTAGAGCAGCCACTACTATGTAGAGTTATGTACCTACTCAGGTTTCCTTGGGATAGGTCACATGCCCTCCCCCCACTTTAATTTCTTTCCTTCTAGTGAGAAATGGAAAGAACAAGAAGTGAACCCCTTTGAATTTGTCCTAGCCAAAGGCCATATCTGCTCACAGTATAACACTGAGATAAGTATGTAGAAGTGCAGGAAGTAAACCAGCAAAGTTCAAGGGCTGAAATACAAAGTGTTATGAAGAACATGTAGCACCCGCATTGACACCAGCACAAACTGTACGAAATGCATTTGTGTGAAACAGTTTTGAGGGATTTCTGAATAGGTATTCCCACAGATAATAAGATTTGCTTTTGCACTGCAAGATGAATATATTTTTTGTTTAGAAGTCATACGCTTGTTTAATCTGTGCCTTTTTATAGTAGAAACACAAGGCTGTCTTGCAGAATGACACTTGTCACTGAGATTTGCAAAAGAAAACTAACAGCTCAGAGGTGTAGACTTTAAATATGCCTGAGTGTCTCTCAAGACTTGCATGCAGAGTACTGATTTGTTTACTAGTGGCAACATAATTAAGGGCCTCAAAGGACCCTACTGGTTGAAGAAGCTGCCTTAAGGTGAAGAAAGTGCAAAAACAATCCTACAAGGCAATTTGTCAGCTCCTTGAATGTGCTCTCTCATATTTCTCATACAGCCCCACAAAGACCAAGCAGCTTAAACAGACACACATATTTAAAGGGCTTGCAGAAAGCTGCATAGACTAGATTCTACATTCATGGTTTGTTTCAAAAATAAATGCTTGTGTTTGAAATTTAAAAAGGCTGGAGAATTTTTCTGAGGGTTCAGTCAGTGCCTTCTTATTTATGTCAGGATGCAACACAAAATCTTTCTTCTGACCTATAGAATAAGCCTATCATTGTTCAATCAAAAGATATTCTTGTGCCCTTCTGTCTACACAAGTGGCTAAGAATACATGTGTTTCACCAGGAGGCCATTAAAGTATGTTCCAGAAACATCTTAATTTTCTAGAGACCGAAACTATGCGGCTCCTCTGTGAAAAACCTAAATAAAAACAAAACTACAAAAAAAAAAATCCCTAAAGAAATAAACAAAAAACCACCACCAATTTAAACATCAGAAGCATAGTCCATCAGTGGTCATTAGCCTCCTTTGTTTTTTGGGTACATCTGTATCTATATTAAAAACCAAACGGTTTTGGTCATAGTTTGTAACTACCTACATGTAGGACTTTGTTTCTAGTGTCTCCTATCTAAGCCAAATGCTCAAAGTTCAAAAGAAAAAAAAATATCTTTAAGAAGGAAGTTAAGCTCTTGGAATCTTTAAATTAAGGTCACCATAAATTCTAAAATGTTGCAATATTATTCCAGTAGTTGAAGTGAGATGCAAGATCTCTGAATGAAATAGTGCCGCCGCCCTAATGCAGCAAACCGAAGTCATAAAAGAGCAGTCTCTTTGTGATCTTGAAATCTGCCTCAATTTCTCTTCTGCTTACCTGAAAATACATAGCATGTAAACAGTAAACTATAACCATCTTCTCGTATCTGGAAGTTCATACCTGGCAAAGCAACTGTACCGTCTTGTTCCAAAGTTTCAGGGTTTATTCTTATGGCTGTCATACTGTGATTATTCGCATCTCTATATAATAAATAACCCTGGTAAAGGAAGAATATATATATACAGGTATGAATGTATTCCTAAATACATGAAAGGATATTGCCAAAAGTGAAAAAAATGCAATCACTATTTTAGGCATTGTTTAAAAAATTTGAAACATTTTACATCAAATTGGCTTAATTTTCATAATCAACTTTTTTCTACTAAAAAAATTCTGCAATAAAAACCAGAAATTTAACCCCTTTCTTCCACACTTTCGACATGCTGTAGATCAGCATGCTGAAGCTCGTTTACAGCTTTTAAAGCCACATGTAGTAATTCCGTTCTACATATGTGTATAAAACTACAGTTAAAAGCCACAGCAAAACCAATGTTCCTGTCCCCAAATCAACAAGATTCACAGGATTTCCAGGAAGGAGATGCATATATTGCCCTACATAGAAGAGTGATAATTAATAAATAATATGTGCATTAAAAATTGGAAAATTTTTCAAAAAAGTTAATTAATTAGCTTGACTCCCACTCTAACGAGATTCCATGTATTTATTCTTTCTGAGCTCTTCATCAAAGAAATTCTCACAAAGTACATGGTAATTTTGATGACAGCAGCCATGACACAAGGTTACATACAATGAGTTCTTGTATGTAAGAACTGCCCACCTCCCTACTCATAACCTGATCTAGAGGAAGGGAGATATTCAGGACTAATGTTTTCCTCTTTCTGTTCTCCATGTGCAGAATACATTCGTTTCTCCAAAATCACCTATTCTGGTCAGCAGCCCACATCAAGAAGTCTCCCTTTGGTATATCAAAATAGTATCTTCTCTCTGTTCTTATGTTTGGTTTTTTTTTTTTTTTTTAAAGTTTTGATTCAGTCACCAGTTTAGAAGGTTTCTCAGTAAAAAGATCTGCCTACCTGAAACTCACATTTAAGGTTTGTTGTTTACGCTTATAACTTTTGAGTGCACTTTTAAACAAACACAGTCAAGTAACTTTTGCTTTAGCTTAAACCAGATAGGTTGCATAAGCCCCGGCATTTCCATCATGTGCACAGATCCATAAGAGAGGCAATACGGCAACTTTGCTCTTGCATCTTTTTCTATCCTACAATGCCTGTGAATCCTTCAAAGATTTTTGAGGGAGCAGAGTAGAAACACAGTTAGGGAATTTACACTTCAAAAGCACTTCTGCTAAAAAGCAGCTACAGGAAAGGAAAAAGATTACTTAAGGGCACTCAGGAACATATTCAAGGTGACTGAGGCCAAGGAAAGTAGCATTCACAGACAGGGGGGTTGCAGAGGCCGATATGAATAATGACTAAGTAATGAAGGACAACACAATGTCATAGCAGGAGATATGACACTGGCGTGCACTTGCTTGAACCTCAGATGGGCATTCTACACATCTAAGAATGGATGCATTTCACAGGGAGGACACTAAGGCTTAACCTCGGAATATCTTCATTTGTCAAAGAGTCAGAGACTCTAATTACAACCATCTAACAACAACAGAAAAATCCAACCAACCCTTTTCCTTCCATCTAAACTACTTGAATTTTCCTGGATGAATCAATCTGTGAAATGAGGAAAAACAAACCTACACAAACTAGGAAAAGTAAAGAGTGTTAAACCAGATAGAAAAGTTTCAGTCTAGAATAACATGTACAATAAAGTAAGAAAAATCACTTGAATTTGACCTGATTTAATCAAGCACGTGAAGGGAAATGAGACTGAGGGCACATCTTACTTCTTCTACAGACATATACATAGCAATAAGTGCAACTTATGTATCTGCCTATAAATACAGCCTGAGTGACATTATTCCAAAAAACAGTGCCTTTGGGTACAGTCACTACATGAGTGCATATACCTGTACAAGCACTCAAAGAAGAATATCAAATATATTTATAACTATGTACAGAATGTCCAAATGTGTAACTCTATATCGTGAAACTGTATGGATCCTATTCCTTTCCAAACTGATAAAACAGGCTCCTGAATGAATGCATCCACACACTTTTGTATTGGTCCAGTAGACCTTTGGTGATCTATCTGTTTTAATACCAAACAAAACCAGATTTCATATAGATATAAAAAAATTACACTAATAATAGGATATATATTTGTATTAACAATTTCACTTGAAAAGCATGACAAAGAATACACTAAATTTCACACTGGGACAATGAGATCACTCAGTCAATAGTAAACATACAACAAAAATGGCTCTGTAGTTAAAAAATGAAGCAAATTAACTGTTTTCTGAAATTTGATTTTTCAGTTTGTATTGGATTTTTTTTTTTGTTTTTTTTGAGAGAGAGTGCACTCAGTGGTAATAACACTAATTTTCTAAAAAAAACACACTATTTTTATAATGAATGGCAAAGGTATAAGAAAAGGTGATTGATATTCCAGCTAACTTTAAAAAAACCCATCCAAATATAGTTAACTTTACAGTGGTAATGTCAACAATTCACTGTACAATTCATAAATTTATGTGTTAAACCACCATATTTATGAATTGTGCAGCCAACTGATGGGCGCTTCTTAAAGTCTTTACAGTGACAACACAAATCAATGACATTCTTCATTACTCCTTTCTATATGCCAGTACCATCATCACATGTCCCTCATCTTCCACAATTTAGAAGTCAGTACCAAAAAATTGATTTTTATAACTGAAGCCAAAGGAATGATATAATATCCATGTAAGCTTACTCTATGCCAAAGTCTACTTAAATTACTCATGAGGGATGAGGGGTGGGGTGTATGTTTTATGTTTTAATTATTCACCTACCTGAGCATAGCCTAACCAAGACTTTTTTTCCTTTCTGTTTTTGATGCGGGATGTAGAATTGTATATATGGCCCTGAAAGGCAAAAAACTTCAATCTTTTAACAAATATCAGAAACAATTTTACACAGAGTCATTTACCATCTAATTAACGTCTTCAACCATACTGAGAAGTAAAAATTGTAAGAAAACGCTGTAAAATTCTCATAGAAATCATCAGAAAAGTTTTGACAAGCTGTAAGAGAACTGAACATTAGTAAGCTACAAAAGATTTTTAATGGAAACAGGACATCATAAAAGTTAAGTTAAAATATTGACTATCTTCATCAAACAAGAAGAAATCACATTACCCTCACTGTCCCACTATATCCAGAGCCGATTTTGTAAAGTCCATCTTTACATAAGAGATAGAGGAAAAAACCATCACTCTGAAGTAGGCACTGGTCATCTTCATCCACAGATATTTCCTTCAATGGCCATTTGTGCATCAAGGCTGCCTTCTTTATCCCATTACTGAACCAGTCCTGGATTTGGATTTTGCCCACCAGAACTGCCTGTACACTCCGCTGAAGAGAATTTAAAATGGTTGGCACCTAAACAGTAAAACAAATAGTGAGTGAGTAAAAAAAAAATGATTGTTTTTTTAAATGTTGTATTTTTTGTTCTCTCTCCAACTCAAGAGAGACAAAGAAATACCTACTCTTTTCTCAAAAATAGTGAGGGGAAAAAAAGTTAACTGAATTTACACAATAGATCTTCTCAGAACTCATGTACACGTCATTTACATAAATTCCCAGATACAGAGAAGTTTTAGTGCAAGACCTGAATAGTCTGACAAGCATGGCTGCCATTATTGGTGAGGATAGCAGAGATCGCTTGCAACGTTCTTCCCGTCTCTCCCCACGCAGCTACCAAACTGAAGAGGCAAGCGCAGGAAAGTGCTGTCAGGGACTGTCCCGTGCTGTCATTCATTCCTGTGCTACGGACAGTTATCTCCAGAAGAAGCTGGAATAGGGATTCTGCAGATAAAACACAGAAATTACATAGACAAATTGCAAAATCATACCAAGCAATTTGCCAGTCAACGGGAAATTAAACTTACAAAATACACGATACATCTTTCCTCAGCCATTAAGGTCAGCCCTATTTCCAGACAGAAAAAAAAGCATCCCATTTAAATAGGCCTACAACATCCTTAACTTTTCGTTCTTCAGCCAGAAAACACCAACTCCTGATAATCACAATGGCCAGACAACAAGAAAAACTAAGTCCTTCTGTTACAGTGGAACATATTAATAAGAAACGGTCCAGAAGGAGTTACTTTACCTGCCTATTCAGTCTACCTCATCACTGAGATGATGTGTAGGTCTTGACCAACCTTGTCTAATCTTTATGACCATTACCCATGTTGAAGCACATCCCATTTCTCAGAAACGAGCTTTTCAAAGCAAAGCTTGAAAATTATTTCGATTGTATGTCTCTTTTCAAGCACTGTTTAGCAGTTGAAAATCTGTAACAATCAAGGCGTGAACAGAAATCCACCTCAATTTTTTATAGTGTATAAAAATAATCACTAAGGCAGTAAATAAAACAAAGCCTTCTTTGTAGCTTTTTAATACTCTGCGCATCAATACAAAATGAAAGCTTTCTGTAGCAAATTACTATCAACTTTGGAAATATAATACTGTTGAGCCGTAACAAGGAAAATATACAGTCTTAAGATTAAAAATTAAAAAAAAAAAAATAAAATTTAACAACAGATACTACAGCCTAGCCTTCCTTGCAGTTATATAAACCATTAAAAACTACGAATTAACAAGAGGTAATTGAATTTTAACTGAAAGGACATAATCAATCATACATTCAAAGCCATCAGGAGTTTAACTTTTATTTTCAGTATCATTAAATGCAAAATTAATTTTCACGGAAACTTTTGGACAGCCAGAGGAAATAAAAGCAGGAACTCTGACACTTCATTTAGCAGCTTTATACAAATTACAAAATTAAATGGCTAAACTATAGATTTCAATAGCAGATTGCAAGAGAAGTTCACTGTAGAACTACCTTCTTTCCAGTAAGACCAGGTATTCTATAGCTTCAGTAAGACAAATGAATGACAGTTTGTAAGCTTTACTATGTTTCAATGAAACTCTGCATTACAAGTTATGATTTTTTTTTTAAATATATATATGCCTTTACATGCCAACATTCCTGTTCTACGAAAGATTGATGCTGAAACAGTACTGGTTACATACACCATGAGGAGTTCACACTCCAGAATAAAGTCAGTCTGCTGAGAACAAGCATGTTACTATCACACAAATACTTGCTAGGAACCATCATCTTCTGTCCAATGCAGTAACAGATGTAAATTAATACAAATATAGTAACAAATGAGATATTACCTAGGACTTCAGGAGGCTCTGATTGCAGGCCTTCTGGTTGCTGGCCCTGGAGCACATTAAGTAGGGCTTGTAGGCTCCTGAGACACAAGGATGGATGCGAAAATCTCGTCTCCTTTATCAGTTCAAAGACTTCACATAATCCAACTTCAATGATCTAAAGAAGTACAGATATTTCAGAATATCTGTTAATATAATATTTTGGGGTCTTCACCAATAAAGGTATAAAAGAACAAGACAGTTATTTGAATCACAAAAACGTAGTACAGAATACAATGGTAATTCGAAAGAGAATCAGAATCAAGAACCCACCTACACAACTCTGCTAGCAAATATTACACAGAAGTAGTATCGTTATATGAAAGAGTGTTATCTAAGCAGCGTAACAGTTCCCTGGAAATCTAAGAAAACTTAAATTTTTTTGGACAGTGCAAGACAAACTGTGCCTCTGAGCCCTCGTAATTTCTACTGGAGTTCACACTTCATTTGACAGACCTCTTTTTCACCTTTACTTGCTCATTAGTGTGAGCCAGCAAGCTAGAATTTGCTTGCAACCTGACTTCCCAACTTGAGTAATGATACATTCGACAGCTAATACTGGCAGCACAAATACTTTTCCCTCCAAAGTCTCTGAGATTGCTCTTGTGACAATATTAAAAAAAAATAAAGATTAATCACTTGTCACTAAAACTCCGTATGTACTCATCACAGACATGAATTATGCCAAGCAATATAACATCTGTAAGAGCGCTGTTACAGCTACTCCTAACTCTCCCTTTTAGCATTCCTGAATATTCTGAGATCACAATTATGCTTCTCTTCACTGACTGTTCCCTGTCACTTCCTTCTCAAACTCACGATGTGACAATGAGGAGGATGAAAGAAAAACGAACAGGGTTAACTCATTACAAATAAGCAGCCAGATCTTCAAAACTTCACTACGTGCTACTGTTAGAAGCAGAGCCCCAATGTTTAGCGTGTTTAACACAGATTCACCCCTGAGTAAAATCTAAGGAAAAAGACTGTACTATGAAAATAAAATTGTTAATGGAACTGCCACTCATGCTCAAAACAGGTCTATTATGACTAAGTTCTACTGGATGCCTTTTAACTGTCTTTGCTGTCATTCAATTTATTCCAATTTCTGTCTTTCAGAATTGTTTTTAAAACCTGTTTGATTTTTGGAGGAAGAACAGAAACATAACCAAATCAAGTCTTCAAAGTGCAAAAGTGTTTTTCCTGCAAATTGCACCTTACTTTTCATATCTTCAGTAGAGTCAGGGAAAACACATGCATGGAATCTACAGGGAAAAAAAGCCTGTCAACAAAATAACAGCACAGATGGTTTTTCCAGGATCGAAAACTCAGCATCATCTTGCAGGCTAAAATACGCTGTAGTAAATTGTCAGAAACACTCTTTTTCAGTGACAGTATCTCTGGGAGAAACTGAGAAGTTTATTCTATTCTTCCCAATCAATCTTCAGGCAGCTGGAGAAAGCAGAGAACCTAACACAATCTGATGAACTTCCACTACAGTAGGAATCGACAATGGATTGTTCCGCTGCGATTTTGCCTGATCTGCACAGGTTTTAGGTTGGGTTTGTTTATTTGTTTTTTGGTTTTTTGTTTGTTTTTTTTTTCACTGAGAGCAACAGACTCTCTTAAAACAGGTCTCTTCACCTTCAAACAAACAAATAAACATTCATATTATCCATGCATACATATATATAGATACATAATGTGGGTATCTCTCTGTCTCTCAACTCCTCCAAACTGTGCACTGAAGGACAGAATAAGCAAAAAGATCTTGTCAAGACATCTTAAGCTTGTTCTCACTCTTCTCTGAAGGGGCTCTGAGCCAAAACCAGCCCTACTCCTGCAGTCTGTGTCACAGCCTGCCAGCTCATACTGATGCTCTCTCTCTCTCCACGCAGCCATCCTCTGATTCCCTTTGCAACATCTTTGAGACTTCGGATCAAAAAGCATAAACCAACCTTACAGAGGACACACAAAATTCTAACCTGGATACACACATATTGACCCATAATTAATTCCTCAAAAAACCCTATTTCTTCAAGAAGTCTTATCTACGCTATTGTTTTATTTCCTTTGTCTTCTCTCGCTCATAATTGCCCGATACACACATTTCTATGTTTATCTAAGAATACATAATAATCTGTACATTTAATTCTCTACATTAATTTATATGCATATTATATGCATACAAAAAAAATACTTTACACAGGTCACACACCCTCCTAATGAATTTTAAAAGGCTTAAAGTCAGTTTCTAAAGAGAGTAAGTATTTTTTTTTGTATTTTTTGTTACAACTTCAAAATTTACAATTTTAAGCCCTTTACTTAAGCAGCAAAATGTATCCCACTGCAGAACAATGAATATTTAGTCAGTTAATTCCACCTTAATGCAGCATTTATTCCTTTTAGAACAGGGCTTTTGTGGATCATCCGTAACTCAGTGTTAATTTTAATATTGAGGGGGAAGCAACTGCAAATCAGATCAAATCAGTAGAGTTGAATCTGCCTTATTTCAAGCAGAAAGAATTCCCCATCATTGGCAAAGGCACTAAAGAAATAAGTCAAGCAAAGGCAAATATTTCATGTAAATCCAAAAATTTAAAGTTATTACAGCAAGTTACTAAACTGACCAAACAACCAAGATAAAATGTATTGTACTAATACATGAAGACCAGCAAATTGCATCTCTGTGTCTCTTTTAACATTTATTAAAAACAATTGTTTTCATGAATAGTTGGAAAGCGTACTGATTTTTAATTTTGTATTTGCTGTAGCAAATGTAACAAAATAGCTGATTTTCTGTTTTCAAAATGGAGAAGTAAAGCTTTCTACCTATAGTTTCTGTACCATTTTTTCTAAGCCAATGACTTTTTTAAACTGCACCATTTTTCCACGTCTTTTTTGATTAAACTCTCCAACACCTTTAACACCACCAATGTTTTAGTTTCAACTTGCAACTGTTCTGTCCATATTGCTGGTAAATCTCATCCTTCTCTGAACCTTTTATTAACAAAATCTCTGTAAAACTCCATTCCACTCTTTGTAAATGCTAATAGCTACATTGCCTTGTACTTAACATTTCAAATTAAGCATCTACAAGCACTTGCTGATTCATTTAATTCACTCCTCACAAGGGGTCAGATGCAGTTCATAAACAGTGCTAACTTTATTCTTACTGACTGCACATTATTTCACAACTATCGACCGCGAAATTCAAGTTATCAAGTTGCAGTTACTTGACTTGGTTATGTTCCTCTACAATTCTTCACCGCTATTTCCAGAACGCTAACTTTCCCTTCAGATAATACTAAACACAAGCACCTATAAAATTCTAATTTTCTAAGCAACTAGAACATTCTACATAATCACTGCTGCAACACCCTTCTTAATTCAGTATTTGTATTGTTGTTAGAGCAAACACAAACAAGGAAAGTTACTCTGAATACGCTTTTTAGACTCAGAAGAATAACAAAAGGAAGCAGGACTCATAAGAAGATAGCTGTGAACAAAACTAAATGCAGAGAAGTTACATGATAGAAAACAAGTGAATCAGCAAATTTTTAAAAATTAAAAAAAAAAAAAACCTCAGTAACTCCTATATAGATTATTTGACTTTCCTCCGTTAATCCTGCTGCAAGTATAGAAGTAGCAAACAATAAATATGCTACCCTAACTGTTGAACTAGAGCATCCAAAACCTTAATGTGCATTATTAACTATCTACAGTTATCAGTGCCAAAAGATACTAAAGCCAAAAAAGGGGAAAGATTAAAAAAATAAGGTAGTAAGAATAATTGACAGTTACTGCAATTACACGTATACCTGGCAAATCATCTCAGAAAACACTCCACTAACTGAATTCCAATAGCAGAAAGATTTATTCTTTCTTGGCGACAAAGGAAGAGAAAGCACACTTTATCATACCAGCTAGTAGCCTCTGACAGATATAAGAGCTGCCTCATTTTGCATTTTGTGTAGACTTTTGAAGCTGTAGATTATTTTCAAATACGAGTACTTATAAAGGAGTACAAGTTGAATGTCTACCTAACATTTAATTGACTTTAAAATTAATTATTGGGCAGGTACATATATCTTCCCAATTCATCAAATCAGATGATTCTGGACTAGATGGACAACAAATAAAATTATATCTATTTTCTGAGCAGCTGGTTTATATTGCTGTTCTTTATTCCCCATAACGAATATACCATCTTTAGATCACATACATGGCACACTTTAAGCAGTATCCAGTTACTTGCCTTTGGAAGTTTAATAGGTGGCTCTTTGGATTCCTCCTCTTCATCACTGTCCGAATCCCCGCTCTGTACACTGTTTTTTGAAGCCAGTGACACAGATGCTTCCTTTTTTTGCCACTCCAACACACAATGGCGGACATTGCAGTAAACATTAAAAGCTGAAGGGTTGCTATGTAATCGGATATCTGGTATGGTTATTGTACTCTCTAGGTTTTCAGTCTGAAAAACAAAATTAATTTAAGTTTATTACAAGTTTCAAGCTTTGCTCAATACAAGTAATTTCAATAGTCTGAGTAATTTTGGCTAACCAAATCATCCTCAAACAGGAGACTGAAATTTCCTGTTGAAATACCACTTGTATTTCAGGCAGGAGAGAAAGGAGGACAAGGGAGAAGTTTCAATATGTTCCACCTGGCTCTAGTCTCTACCTCGTCTAACTTGATGAGGACTCTGGGATGGAAAATGAAAGCAGCACAGGCTGCTGTTGTGCTGTTGTTCAAACCTGTGCCACAGCCAAAAGACTGAGGGAATTCAGGTTTTATCTTC
Source organism: Arenaria interpres (assembly GCA_013399435.1). Taxonomy (NCBI): domain Eukaryota; kingdom Metazoa; phylum Chordata; class Aves; order Charadriiformes; family Scolopacidae; genus Arenaria; species Arenaria interpres. The sequence continues at coordinate 64,520 of VXAK01017889.1, forward strand.
TTTATATGGGTCAGTATGTTTAGGGTTTTAAAATTATTGCTATTGGATTTTAAAATGCAGTATTTCTTTTCTCAGTTCTTAACTTTAATCTATTGGCAAATAATAAGAGTTTAAGCTGTTTGCTAAATGTATATTAGAAATTAAAAATACCATTAGTTGTTTTGTCATTAAATGTAAACAGATGGCAAATTCAAAAACTTTCATGAGAGGATCTTGAGATAGTAATTTTGTATAACTAGAAAAGAAATAAATGGACAAACTACTGAATTTTAAAAAAAAAAAAAGTCTATAAAGGCCTATGAAGTAACAGGACCCTATCTTGTTTTCAGAAGCCCTGAGCCACAAAGTAAGAGTTGGGAGACGGTTCTGAGAAGCTACCACAACCCGTGCCCTACCCTACCCCACCCTTTCCTTGGTATCTACTACCGGTATAGTGCTGTCAGCCACTGCCAGGACATAGATGTTTTTCAAAAAATGTTTTTCCTTAACATTTTTCCAAGTCTGATGACAGCCTCGTGAAAGCTGCTCTTTCTCATTCTGCCCCATATTCTCTCTTTTCTTCAACGGTAAGATGGGACAGGAGGAATGGTAGACTTAAAACAAACAAGACCCCACGACCAAATAAAAAAACATATTTCCTCTTAGTTTGCACACTACATGGAGTGGGCTGGTTTGAGCACAGGCTATGAAAAACTGGACTTCAGGCACATGGGAGGAAACCATTCCCTCTAACACCTCGGTGTAAACACAGGGCACAGACACTATGTAAGGAGAGAAGGTCTAGGTTAAGAGTGCAGTGAATTTGCTTGAACGCGCAAGGTGGAGGCTTTTTGTCTTTTTCTTTCTGTTTATTTAAGGGGGATAGATACTGTGAACGAGCACATTCATTTGGCAGGAAAGTACACAGTGAATTATATTACAGTGATTTGGAAGAGATCAGAGTGGAAACACGCATACAACCGAGAGCAGCGATGGGAAAGAGGAGTTGAATCTAGCAGAAAAGAGGGGAAAAGAAGGTTAAGAACCAGTGAACTGGATAACGTTTTAATGGGGTGATGAATTTTTCTACAATACAGTATCCCCAACTTTGCACATCAAAACACAGCAACTGTTCACAAGATGTTTTTATCTGCATTTATGTTTTCATTATTACCAGAAATAACACAGGCTTCAAAATTAGACCATTTAACACCGTATGTTCCAAGACGTAACAAAAAATTTAAAATAACACCAAAATATTTCATAGTTTGCACAGCTCCTTTTATTTTTGGCTATCACAGAATGACAGAATGATATGGCATTCGAAGGGACCTCTGGAGAACATCTAGCCCAACCTCCCTGCCAAAGCAGGTCCACTTAGAGCAGGTTGCACAGGAACGTGTCCAGGCGGGTTTTGAATGTCTCCAGAGACAGAGACTCCACCACCTCCGTCTCTGGAGACATTACGTAGGATTAGGCTATAGTATTATTCTAATGGTATTATTCTTATATTTACATATCCTTCCTTGCAAAATTATTGCAAGCTAAAACATTAAGCAGCAATGGTTTACCTTGTAGCCCATTTTATCCTACACAGACAGCATGTCAACTTTTCTTACCTGTGTCAATGCTAACAGTAAGCACAAAAACAAAGATAATTGAGAATTTTTTTTTTTAAGCTGGAAAAAGCTCCCTATGTACATACTGAAAGGTTGGTTTGTTTGTTTGGGTTTTTTTCTTTTTTTTTTTTCTTAGCAAAACTTGTGCTGCTAGGGATTGAAAGACAACATGAGTATCTTCGAAACAGTAAAGCTGCTGTTGAAAACCCACAATATCAATCAATGCTAGAACACAAGACACAACCTCCTGTGTTATTCTAGTATCAAACTGCATCAAAATAGATTTGGACTGACACCAATGATAATGAGCTACTACATACTTCAAACTGTACTTGGCACCAGAAAACTAAACGGTTATAACATATGACTCTTCTGTATGTCAAATATCCATACACATACCCCAAGAGTTTTTGCAGCTGCTGTTAAGGCAAACACACAATATCAGCTTTCAGCTTGAAAGCTAACTCAGTTGAACTACACAGGTTAAAACAATTTATTCAGTAAGTTTACTATGCATTTCCTAACTTAGTGACAGTTACAGGAAGAGAAAAATGTCTGGATCCTCTGAAATATCTCTATCTGAAGTTCACTTATCTAATTAGTATCATGTATTGTAGTTATAACTTCTGTGAAGTTTCCATTCTAGCTCTTTTTTTGTCAGGAGTTCAGCTTAGTCTTTGTTCCAGAACAGCCCAAGTTCTGTAGCTCACGTCCTCTTTTGAAATAGGTTGGCCAAATTGTTTAACCAGCACAGATAATTTTAGACATCAGAGTGCTAGATAAAATATCTATGTACATTTCCTTGCCTATTAATAATAAGCTGACTAATTTTCAGAAATAAACTCCTTCCTTATTCTCAATGCTTTACAACTATTAAAACATCCCTTACCTAATACTTTAGCTTTAAAACAGTAAGCACTTCAACCATTTTATCTTTCTGTTCTACAACAGTACAACCGTGCCCAAACTAGTTATAGACATTAATCTTCTACCCAGACTTCAATCCAGCGTAACATTCTCCAGAACTGAACAGTGTAGCACTAGAATATATGACTCAGAACTAGAGTTTAATTCCTAGATGTATGTTAACCCAGTTTACATTTCTTAGTTTGCACCTCCACTTTCCCTTCACAATATCTTATCTCTGAGAACTGTAAATTATTTTCCAACATATCTCATACACTTGACAAATTTAAAACCATTGGCTTTACAACTGTACTAAATAAAGCCCTTTTTGAACAGTAAGTTGTTGAGTTGTAAGAACAGGTTAAAACTTAAAGATAATTATGACTTTCACTGTTTACTGATTTTCATTAGAGGGGAAAAACCCCCTCAATGGAATTACCACTGAATGTATAAACATACAAATGCTTAGCATGTCTCAAGGTAGAAGTAAGGTACGGAATGACAAGACTCATTGTTTCTGGTTAGAGAGCAGGAAGGGAACTTCCGATCATCACATCAGTTTCTCTCGCTCCCTCCTCCCACAAACTTAGGTGAAAACCAATGACGATTTATTTGGGATCGATTTGCTCAAGTCTCTGAGGGGCTTTAACTATAATATTCATAGTATCCATGTCTTCAAAACAAACATCTGTTCAAAAGTGGAGCTATATAAGCAGGTTGTATAAAAATCACTTTCTTAGATTTCTTTTACAAAAAGCAGAGATGGAGCTGATTTAAAAATAAATAAATAAATGAAAAGACAGGAAAACCTTCTGATCCTTCAATGCAAATACTCATTCAATGAGCAGCTTCCCCTTTTTTTTTTTCTTTTTTCTTTGTTAGTTTTCTTCAACAGTGGTACCAGAAAGCATTCAAAACAGACATCAAAAGTATTTTTCTGTATGAGGTAAGATTTTTTTCTTTCCAGATTACAACACATTCCTAACTTCACTGAGGTCAGATGCACTGATCAAGTTAGGAAACTGGGAACTTAAGGTCACATCCCATCATCAACTGGAAGTTTCCTTTCCCACAACTAATGAGAGCCATGGCATTGGGTCGCTTTCCTACACAGCCATACAAACTTCCCCCATAGTATGAGATTCGTGCTACCACCTCTATAATCTTGCTACCAGCTCACAGATTTTGAGGTAGAACCGATTGCTATGACAATCTAACCATTAACTGCACTTACAGAACTCCACTTAGTAATTCTTATATCAAACCACTAAGTCTTTTTTAAGTTACAACAATTCTCTTAGTAACTCTGCATTTCATATTGACACAAAATACTTCTACGTTGCCAAGGAAAACAGTGGAACTTGAGAGCCAAAATGGTAGTCAACTTCTAAGAATTCAGTGAAGCAACTTCTTAATTTTGCACAGATCTAGGGTTATTAACAATCTTGTTTTCTTGAGCTATGGGATACATTATTTCAGGAAAAAAATCTCGCCCTAATAGCTTGTTTCCTTGGTGTTAAGTGTATCAAGACCCGCAGATGTATGAAACATCTTTTCGAGACACTGTGGGTAAGGTGAAGAGCAACAACCACTTTTTCAGCACCTCTACATGTCCTGTTCCTGATGGCTACTGTGATATTGCAATGCAAAGCACTAAGTATAAGAATGACTAGAAGTCAAGCTTCTAGGATGTCAGAGTAGAAGACGAGATGATAGAGTCTACGCTCTTTTTTTCTCCCAAAGCATTTGGTTCATTGAGTTTCTTGGAATATGAAATTGCTATCGCTTTCCAAAAAAGTGGATCTTCAAGACTGGAAAAACAGAATTATGCCTTTTGATTAAGTGTTTTTCATATGAGCTGTAAGAAAGTGGGACATTCTGAAGTCTTTATCTTTGTTGTGTCACTTGGTATCATCAATAAATTGAAAATGCACCTTCTCAAATCAAGATACATGATGAAACACACATCTTAAAATTTAACAGATAACCCAGTATTCATCACATCTTCTGTCTTGAGTGCTGGAAAAATTTATTTGTGCTAGAGAGAACATCTAAAATTAAATTTCAGTGCAAAGGAAGTGCAATTTTTAAACATGATGTCATTCTCACAAAATGTGCAACACTAAACTTCAAAATGGAGATTCTCAAACTCAAACCATACAAGGTGAGGTAACAGTGATGAAAGGTCATTTCATCAGTCAGAAAGATTAGGGCATCTTTTTCAGAGGAACAGATAGAAAAAATCTGTAAAAGCAATAAACCTAATTAAATTCCTCACAAAGGTTTTCTGTACTTTAGGTAGACAAAACAGAAGCAGATGATGTTCTCCAAACAGTTAAGATAAAATTAGAAAAGCCTTTTTCTTGAAGTTTTAAAAGATACTGAAGAAAGAAGAATTCATTCCTGAACTACTGAATAATGAAATCTAAATGCAAGTCTGAGAAATTGCAATAACAATGTAAATAAATAATCATAAACATAGCTTTAATACATGTAGCTAAAATTCTATTTCTTGGGGGTTAATTTTTTTTCTAAAAGGTAAGAGGCTATCTTATGAGAGACAGAATGAAGCGCAGATGTCCATACCCTGGTGTGTGATTTGTCCACATAAAGATATAGTCCTTGCTAAATGGAAGGATGCGTTATGTAGGAGGTTAAACAATACAGGTTTGGTTCATAAAATAGAGCAACCAGACTCATGAGAGCTCTTCTCAGCCTTTTGTAATGTTCCAGTAAACTCAAGGAAAGAAGCAGGAAAAACAAAACCTGGTCTCCTTTACAGTTGTCTCACACCTCAAACTGTTTTCCCAAAAGATGAAATAGCTTTTTTTCTGACCAATGTATTTCCTTCCTTTTGAACCAGATGACCGCAATAATGGTTTATTCTCAAATGTGATGGAAATAGACTTACAATCTAGGAGAGGAAAGTTAATCTGTTCTTAGATAGGTAAGGCTATAATAACCATCTGATCTAACCTGTGCATAACACAGCATAGAACCTCACCAAATTCTTTGGACAGTTCAAACATCTCTTGGAAAGTGATGCCCTCTTGAGGTTGAAAGACCAAATAATACAAAAGCCACTGAAAACACTGCCAAATTATTTGAGAAGCTACACGTGTTTTTTAATGAGACAAATATTTATCCTAGTTGATCCACCTTGTACATTTAATCATATTTTATGAGAACGGAAGATGAGGAACTCTGGCTTTCCATCCAGCCTCTCATTTAAGTGTCCCAAGTGGGACTTTTATGAGTTAACAGTAAAGTGGGAAAACTCTAGGGCGTGAAAAGGGGGGAGGGAGGGGAAGCAGCAATATTCATACAGCTGAGATAAGTTACACAGCCTACAATTTTCTATTGAGCTGCCAAAAA
>VXAK01017889.1:70459-92307 GCA_013399435.1 Arenaria interpres
CAGGGGAAGGAATCCAAGGTGCTACACCAATATCTAATCTAACATCTTCAGCTTATTCTTAATTTAAGGCCCTCCCTGCCTCTATCAAGCATATTAAGAGAAAGCTCCCATGGCCATTCAGACTAAAATACTTTGGATTTTAAAAAAAATAAACTGATGCACACAAGATCTCCTGCGCAGAATGTGCAGTAGTGATGGTCTTTTCAATCTGCTCTATTGTAAGGCCTCAAATGGAAACTCACATTTTCCTGACAATAATACACACATCTATTTTCAGACATTCCAGTGCAAAAATGATCATTGTGCTTATTCTGCACTGGTAAACATGGGGATTCATTGAAAAGCATATGGGGAAACAACCAACAACAAACCAACAAAAAAACCACCAAGGAAACAAACAAAACCAAAAACCATCCCATTTTGTCAGTAAACAAAGTCTGATAACCTAAAGATACAAAGCTGATTTTATCTTTCCCTCTTCAGCTACATTATTCAGGAAATACACAATTTCCTGCCAGCATGCAGGAATAAGCTGGGGTGCCTTTCTGTAAATACCAATGCTCTGCCAGTCAACCCTGGCCCGCCTCAAAAACTGTCTAGAATAGAGGCATCAGTAGAAGACATGCAAAAACCCATTATGCCTTTCAAAGGCACATATGTCTCACTTAATGCTTCAAGCAGAAGCTGTTTAAAATCCAAGAAAAAAATCTTGAAAACAACCCTGCATAGGCATGAGGTACAGAGATCATCAGTTAGTGCCATAACTACTGACAAGAACCAGCCTTTAATATGCTCATGTGGCCTTTGGCCATTCAGAAGGGATCCTGCCAATCCATTTATCCAGGGTAGTTAAGTGCAAGAAGCACATTTGACTGTCAAGCTTGGGAAGAACAGGAAGCTCTGGATTAGCTTCCTACTTGGCAGTTCAACGAAAGCACCAGTATCCAGAAAGAAATCGTTCTCCTTATATAACAATGATCAAAGCTGAAGAGTTATCTTATTTTGAAAGCACAAGAGTCTGTCACCAGACAGAACACGCGAAGACTAACTACATCCTGCAAAATTTCTTCAAATTTCTAACTAGGTTTTCTGCACACAGTGAATCTGATAAAATCATGAAGGCAACAGGGCTAAAACTTCTAATACCATAGCAACTGAAGAAAGGGCTGAAAAATTCAGTTTGGACCAGAAAATATTTCACTGAAGTACTGAGAACAGAAGTGAAGATAACCCCCTTCTATACCATAGTCTGGAGCTGCACTACTTTAGATAAGCAGAACCATCTGGTAAGCATCCAAAAAGGCAACACCAAATGAAGAGATATAAGGCTTGCTTCACCCTCCCCGAAGTCATATGTCTTCAGATAGAGTAACTACAGGAGGTTTGGCAAATAAGGATAAGACGGCCAATTTGATCTACCGTGTATTTGTATTATAAGGGCATTCAACTGACCAGAAAGTTTTTTCACGGGATATTTCAGTGGTTCTGTCCTCAGAACCACTGCAGAAATGAGCTACTTTCTCTTTACTGACTACAATGGGAACCTAGGGAAAAGCTTCTCTGCCTGCAGTGAGCCTTCATGAAAATCCCTCTAAGGCTCTAGCTTAAACAGAGAAATAACTACTCTCTAATAGAGAATGAATGTAGCAGAGCAGTATTTTAAAATACCGTTGGTTCTGTCTAGATTTCTTCTCTGCAACAATTAAACACATAAACATTTTTTATTAAGTCCACTAGACTGTTCCCACGCATTTAAAGTGATGAGCACAGGGGCTACACAGGGAGAAAATATCAATAAAAACAGATAAATATCAACTATTCCATTATGGAAGAATTTTCAAAGGTAGCTTTGGATTCCTTAGACATTGAATGTCCTTTTTTCCTTTAGCCAATATGTTTAGAACTCTGTGCATGCATCTCTTAAATTTATACTAAAATACCAGCATGTTTAGCTACATTTACATTTTAGGGACCGGAGAACCAAAAATGTTGTTCGTATTATTTCATGCTAAACATTAGTAGCAAACACGGTCGAATAAAATTAATATTAGTATCACAGTAACGTAGAATACCATAAACTGATAAAGAAGAATGGCCAAGTATTACATTTTCTAAACAAATACATTGCTAGTTACACTTATTTTTCTTATATTTCTCTCAACTGAAATTATTTTTGTTTCTGAGCCAGAACTTTGTCAAGTTAGTTACAGGCTTACCTTGTTGCGCGTTTTTACTTTCAATTTAGTCTTCTGTTTCCTTTTCAATTTTTTCTTGCTAAAAAGTTTCTTACTTCTGAAAAAGAGCAGAAAAGAATAAAAGAATTAAACGCCCTTCCATAACCCATGGTAAAAAAGCAGCACCAGCAGAGAAAAAAGTCCGAAGCCCTCTAAAATTTTTTCACCTAAGCAAAGGGAACCAATTTCAGAATTTCAGAGTATAAACCAGCATATAAAGGACTTAAAATTATGCTTTCCTAATGCTCCACAATTAAGGGCCTTTACTCTCACCAATTCAAGCGGAATATATGCTATGACAGACCAAAAAAAAATCCCTATATTTTATACTGGTTTACCCTACTGTTTCCATTACAAATCCATTAGTGCTATACTAATGCTAAAATCAAGAGTTATTGATGATTCTCAGTTATACAATCCATTAGTAAAGAACATGTATGTTTTGTGAAGTCTTTACCACGCAAAGAGTGAAGCCTCCTAAGACAAAAAGGAAGCTTTAAAACTGTATCATTTGGCAGAAGATTCAGTTGGTGGAAGAAACTGCAACTTTTGAACACTAGCTTCTTTTTAGTTTTGGCTGGACTTTTCCCACCCTCAGCTTACAGACTTTTTGTTTCCATCCCTTTACATACAGGTCTAGCTAACACACATCCTCCAATCCTCTTCTGCCCACACCTCATTGCTATCACGTTCTTCTTCTCCTCCATCTTATTACCCAGTAAAAAAAAAAAAAAAGAAAAAAAAAGAAAAGAAACTTTGAAAAAAGACACCATACACACACATAATTGTTTTGTCACCATCACTGAGATTACTCCACTTGAGATGCATGCTATTTTAACTTCCTCTACATTTCTCTGTTCTGTCCAGATTACAAACCCTCCACAAAAAAAGGCAGATATTATCTGTGCAGCATACAGCTCATGCTATACAGGACTTCAAGCAACAGCTACTAACGTTCCTCTGCGCCACTTACAAATTACTCAAATAGTTTACAGTTCAGATTAGTTGAAAAAATAAAACTATGGAACCTGAAAAATCACAGACAGTAAGAAACTGCACTTTCAGGTAACAGACTGGTAGGAGATTGAGAATCAGTAGAATCTTAGTATTTTAGTCAGACAACTTTGTTATAAATACACATTTTGAGGGACTAAAACCATATTGCTTACTATTCTCTCCTGTACAGCATTCAGACTGCAAGAGTATACAAGTCCACAGTCCAGCAGTCAAAAGCTGGAAACTGAAGTTTGATCAATAGCCACCAGTCAGAAAACAAGCTCAAACAAAGAATCTGTGCAGAGTATCCCAAGAAAGCTGCCTGCTAGAAGCTTCATCCCTTTTCCATCTTCACCTGTTAACAAAAGGGAGGTACATTCCTCATCAAGACACTTCCTGCAGGAACAAACCAGCTCACACTACTTTTCTTACAAGGAACTACCATCATTTTCCTGGAGTTAAGGGAAGCGTTTCAGTGAGGGGGAACCCTCCCCAGTACATTAAAGCTTATAAAGAGAACCTAGATAACCCTCTAATGTCCCTTCAACAGTAAAGTTTCAATATATAACAGTATACAACCTATTTAAGAAGAAGGGGGAAAGAAATTTCATACAACCTTTAATGTCCAAATTTCTATAATTATGCCCCATAGTCAGTCTCACTATTTAATTATTCTTACATTGGACAAGTTTTTCTTCCTTATTAGACTTTAATGTAGTTAATTCTTATTCTGCTGTCAAATACAAAGAACAGTGCAGTCTCTTCCATTCCATAGCTATTACATCTTCTTCTCTAGACAAAATAACCTTTTATGAAACTTTTACCCTAATTTTAAATGTAAAAGTCCCAATTTATTTTGGACTGCTTCTGGGCCCTCTCAGTCCATGCCACAAGTAAACCACATTAACCAAAACTGAAAACAGTACTTATTATTTGCTGTTGAGAAGAGGAAGAAAAATTGCCTCATATGCCTCCAAGATCACTTTTAACTGTATTCCAGGTATTATTTGGCAGCTTCACAGCAATATGGCATGACAGATCTACATAACCCAGAGTAACTTGAAAATGTTTTCCTGCAAACCTCCAAACTGAGTTCCCAATACTCTTTATATAGTTGTGCTGTTAATTATGCCTTTTAAACACAGTACAATTTGCACTTACAGGAGACAATTTGATAAACATTGCTTATTTTTTTTTTTTTCAAAGGACACTAACTCAAGTCGCCAAGACATTTCAAATGTAATCCTGCCTGCCAAAATCCTTGTGAACCTTCCAAATTTTTTATAGTCTGCAAACATTATAAGCACTTTTTCATCTTGTAAATATTTCACAGGACCAACCCCTGTGTTTTCGTATTTATTTCTCTGAGTGTGCGCGTATATATATGTGTGTATATACATATATATACACACAGCTTTTTTTTCCCTTGCTAAGATTGGGGTTTGTCAATGATACCTAGGTTGTCTCCAATTAGCAAGCAGGAAAGATCATCAGTGGGCTTACTTCCTCTTGCAGGTTCCAACTGGTGATGCTGTGATCTCCCTCATTCATACATCAACCACTAAAAGTGCTGCCAAGTATAAACTTTTCCCAGCACTCTGCTGTAGCTGTCATTATTGTCAGCAAGTTTTAGACAAGCAATAATTTCACATGGAAACAACTTGGGTATAGAAATGCCATGTTGAGAATTCACATTTATCTCCCCATTTTTTCTTAAAATGTCAAGGATACTCAAATACCAACATTTTTGTTGAGAAGTACACTTTGCCCCTGTGTCCAAAAGGAAGTTCAGAACTAGTAAGTGATTAATTAAAAGATAAAAAACCTTCATCAACACTAGTTTTATAAACAGTTCTGAGCAACCTATCATTCCGATGCAAAATTCTAATACTAATATGTTTAAAATGTATCTGCATATAACATAAAAAGATATACATTATTATCCACAGTTTTACTGTTACGTATCATTATGCCAAGAGGTCTTAATATTCAGATAGAAAGGATAAAATATGAGCAAGTATATTCATGAAAAACAACGTTAAGCAGATTATGAGTAATTTCCTGTTGGAAACCACATGTGTTAATTATAAGCCTGACTCTTCTACTGCCTGAAGATTAACAAGACCCGATATGGCTCGCTTGGACTTTTTTAGCTAAATTATTAATTATGGTTTTGGTTAACAATTGTAAATTGCTGTAAGCCATGATTTGTAAAGGTCCTGAAACTCTATGCTGGCAACCTGCTTCCAGTGGCAGGAGGCCTTAAGCCTTTACCTTTTAACTTGGCTGTTGATACCATTTCGTTCCCACAAACCAAACACTGATTTATCAGCAAATCTTAGGCAGGTTTTCTGCAAACTGCTTCAAGCCATTCTAACATTTGAGACTAAGTTAGCAGTTTTGAAATGGACCACAAAGGAAGTGTAAGTCAAATGAGTGCAGAACATGAAAATACCTCGACAAGAACATACTTGTGGCAAACGGACCCAAAGAAAGAATGAATGGTGCTATTACAGCCATCACAGAAAAAAATCTGTTGAGAATAAAAGCACAGATCTACAATTTTCAACCCTAGAATACAGAACAAATGCCTCAAACCAAAGAGGGGAGAGGGGTAGCAACTGATTGCCGGATTAAAATAGATAAAATAGCTGTTAAATATCATGATTGCAACTTCTATTCAGCTTTGTGGCACCTATAGCAGAAGGAAATAAAAGCGTGCTTAAGTTCTTTTGTTTTCAAACCAGAAACAGCATTAGCTAGTACTTGCATTATCTGCTGCATTACTGGAGGGACTCTCCTCAGTTGTCTCAACACCATTGCTCTCACTCTGTTCAACAGAGCTGCGGAAATGCAAACAGAGCCTTCTTCCCTCAAAGTCACAACAGTCCTGAACTGCAATTCAGAAGCTTAAATTTGAGAAGGAAGCTTTATGTGTTGAGTGTTTCCTCCCCCACCACCCCCCCTATGTTGTTACTGAATTACTCAATATGGGTTAACATTATGTCAACCTTAATAGCTCTTCTAAGCTGTATGTTATACTAAAAGTGTCACTGACAAGTGGAAAGATCATTACTCTGTCTCCGCTGCCGAGGCAGAATAGGAGCCACAAAAGTGTTACTCACCTACTGTCTGACCTAAAACCTTTGCTTCTATCTTAAATGTGTAACCAAAGGTCATGGTAGACAGTACAGCGTTAGACCCAGTCATTCTACTGTTGATTAAATCTTTGAGTACGTTTTTGAAAAACTAGTGAATTCATTAAGCTGCATACTAGCAGCTGCTCAAATTTTAAAATCTTCCAACTCACTTTGTCTTGGTCTTTTTGCCTAGACTTGCCTGCTCTGGTTTGATGGCTAAGCACCTCCAGGGAGAGGTACACTGCTGACGCGTTGACAGGAGAGGTCTATCAAAGTCACACTGCGTCCAGACAAATGACAAATACACTGCATTATTTTGTTTCCATAGGTGCTTACTTTGCACAGTTACCTTAAGCATTCAAGGACTAGTAGAAACACTCTTGAGAGGCACCAACCACTCAGCGACAGCGAAATGAAACACTGTCAGATTTGTGATATCAAATAATTCTTTCGTTCCCTCCCTTTGGTGAATTATTGCTGCTGGTGGTCAATTTGGTTGGATAAGAAGCAGCCCAAAGTGAAACCCCAAGCTGAAATTGTCAAGTAGCCTGCAGCTGCATGCTATTATCACTCATGTAGTCACCATGTTTCAGGGTCTTTCCTCACAGCATTGGGTTCCTTAAAAAGCCCTAAATCTGCCAACAGGCTTTACTAAAGGCCAGTGAAATGCGAGTAGACGTTGGCTGGAAAGTAATGAACTGATGTTTCCTCCACTGTTTTCTTCAGCTGGCCCATACTGAGTAATAGTGCAAAATCAGCAATACTCATTTTTTACATGCAGAAATCACATAACAACTAGCGTTGTCTAGAAGCTTTCTTCGTACAGGCNCCATTTTTTACATGCAGAAATCTAGAAGCTTTCTTCGTACAGGCACATTACTGCTATAAAAGATCTGCAAATTACAAAACACATTATCCAGAGCTGTACATGATGGAATATCACGTTTGCCATAAGGACAGCAGGACTACAGGAAGATTAATTGTTCCAAAGCAGTTAGATATCAGCCACAGTGCCTCATCTTATACACCTTAGGTTCTACTCGGCAAACCGGGCAGTATTTGATTTGCATAAGTCTACATGCCTTTGAGATTTTTAGCTTTGAGTAAGTGTATTACAATATCTGATTGCCACATTTTTTTCAAAGACGTTTCTACAAAAAGGAGATGAGGAAGAAAAGACTGTTTTGAGTAAACAAAGCTGTATCAATATAGAATGACTGCCCAGAAAACACAATGACTTAATTACTCTCTTCTTTTAGTCTCTGAGAGATATAAATTATACTTCAAAGAAAGTAGCAAAGACAGTAATTTTCACTTTCTACCATCCAGTTTGACGGTTTTCCTTTACCTTCCCACATCCAAACTTCCCCAGAACATTTATCATAGCTGTTGCAGAACGCCAACTGGATTGCCCTTGTCTTTTTTGTGATTCAGACAGAATATAAAACAGTTGATGGTGAGCCAATTCAGAGCTTAAGGGTTTAGACTGGAGAGCAGGCCAACATGACCAGTATTGTTTCCAGTATTGTTTCGGGTGTCTGCTACACACAGTCTGACGAAGAAAAATTTGATGAGGCCTGCAGGACACCTTACATTCACAGGCCCCGGTCCTTATGGGGGATGTTAACTATCCCAAAATCTGCTGCAAGGGACCACAGCAGAGCACAACCAATGCAGGAGCTTTGTGGAGCGCATGGATGATGATCTCATGACAGAGGTGATCAAGGTAGTCAACGGAGGAAGGCACTTTGCTGGACTTAACACTTAAGGAAGAACTGGTCAGGTGCATGAAGGTTGTGGGCAGTCATGGATGCAGTGACAATGCCGGTGAAGTTCAGGAACTTAAAAGAAGGGAGCAAGGCAAAAGCAGGATCACAATCCTAAACTTCAGAAGAACAGACTCTGGCCTGTTCAGTGACCTACTTTGAAGAGTTCTCATAGTATACAGTCCTCTGGAGAGAAACAGGTGCAGGAGAGCTGACTGATTTTCAAGGAACGCCTCCAAGTTCAAGAATGGTCTGTTCACACATGCAGGAAGTCAAGCAAATGTCAACGCAGGAAAGGAGGCCTGTGTGGATGAACAAGGAGCTCAAAACTCAAGCATAAAAAGGAAACATACAAGAGGTGGAAGCAGGGTCACCTCACCCAGAAAAAATATGGAGACACTTGTATGAGTGTTCAGGAACGGGGTTATAAAAGTCAAACCCTGGAGTTCAATCTGGCAAGGGAAATTAAGGACAAGATTGGCTTCTATAGGTGTATCAGTAGCAAAATGAAGACTAGGGAAAAACGTAAGCCCTATGCTAAATAAGGCAAGGACCTGGTGACAAGGGACATGGGTCACCTACATGCTTACTGGTAAAACTAGCCTTCAGCAATGCCGTGTCCCCAAGACCAGAGGGTAAGTCTGAGTAATGATGACTTACCCTCAGTGAACAAAGTTCAGGTCAGAGAACATTTAAATAAGTCAACAGGACCTGACAGCAAGCACCCACAAGTGCTGAGGGAGGTGGCTGATGATACCCTAAGGCCACTCTCGGTCTTTCAAAGGTCACAGTGATTAGCCCAGGTCCCTGAGAACTGGAAGAAAACAAATGCCACTCCTATCTTCAAGAAGGGCAAGAGGGAAGATCGGCGGATCCAAACATACAATGGACAAGATGGTGACAGTGAACAGTCAGCTTGAATTTATGAAGAGGAAATCATGCTTGACCAACCTGGTAGCCTTCTACAATAAGAAGGCTGGCTTAGTGCATGAATGGAGAACAGTGGATTATATTTCTCTCACCTTTTAGTATGGCTTTTGACACTGTCAGTCACAACATCCCCATACACAAACTGATGAAGTACAAGCTAGATAAACGTGGACTTAAAATGGGCCAAATTGCTCTTTGTTTGATCAAAAAGTTGTGAATGATGGGACAGAGTGCACCTTCAAGCCAGTCTGCAGATAGTACAGAACTTGGAGTGGTTGATAAACCAGAGGGTTGTGCCACCATTCAGAGGTACCTCAACCCACTGAAGAAATGGACCACCAGTAATCTCATCAATTTTAACAAAGGGAAATGCAAAGGCTTGCATCTGGAGAGGAATGCCCTCAGGGACCTGAACGCACTATTAGCCAACTGACTGGAAAGTAGCTTTACAGAAAAAGACCTGTGAGTCCTCATGGTGGACATACTAAACACGAGCCAGTAACACTGCCCCTGAAGCAAAGAAGGCACACAGCCTTCCGGGCTGGGTTAGGAACAGTGTTGCTGGCAGGTTGAGGGAGTTGGCTCTTATGCTCTACACAGCACTGGTCTGACCAGTTTGGGGCTCCTCACTTACCGGAGCAAGTCCTAAGAAAGGCTGCTAAGATGCTGAAGGGACTGGAGCATCTGTCATACGAGGGAAAACTGAGCAAGCAGAGATTGTTTAGCTGGAAAAGAGAAAACATGGTGGGGGGGAGGAGATCTTCTCAGTGTGGATAAATATCGATGGGAGAGAGTAACGATGATGCAGCCAGACTCCACTGAGCAATATCTAGTGACAGGCAGAGAGACAACGGGGAAGTGAAATACAGAAGTACCATTTAAATGTAAGAACTGTAAGTGGTCAAACACTGGAACAGGTCACCCTGAGAGGTTATAGATCCCCTATTCTTGAAGATATTCAAAATTCAACTGGACAGTGTTCAGAGAAATCTGCTTTGGTTGATCCTACCTTGAGCAGGAAGGTTGAACTAGACAGTCTCCAGAGGTTCCTTCTCAACTATTCTGTGTTCCTCACTGTTTGTTTACATACCAAAGTAAAATTTGATTGCACAATAAATCTGCTTGTACATTGTGAAAAGAGTATATTTTTTTCCTCATTCTGAGTTTAGCATTTTTCCTGGTGCCATGCCATGTTTCTGCTTACGCTTCCAAGTAGAGACATACTGAGCTTTTCATCTGTTCACCATCTGGATCAGCAAACATACAGTAAATTCAGACATAAGAGCAGACTTCTATGGGAATTAGTCAGCATAACCAAACCTACAATACTATGCAAAAGTAACAAGAGAACAAGGTATGAAAACCATTCTACCATGCTTAAAATATATACCTGTATTAAAACAAGCCAGTCACTTGAATTGATATCCACTTTCTTGGATATAACTGATGTCCAAGGGTATACTAAGAAGCACATGACAAAGAACATGCTTACATGCAACAATCAAGCGTTTCTCTGTGCGTATGAATCAACGTGGACACTATGTACAGAATCCTTAACAAGACTTTGCCAAACTTCAGTACAGAAAACTTGTGCGTGTCCCCAGGCAATCTAAAATATAGTTTGACAAATGAAAGAATTATTAAAAA
Organism: Arenaria interpres; assembly: GCA_013399435.1. NCBI lineage: Eukaryota > Metazoa > Chordata > Aves > Charadriiformes > Scolopacidae > Arenaria > Arenaria interpres. The sequence continues at coordinate 81,173 of VXAK01017889.1, forward strand.
CAGTGTCTGGACAGGACCGCAAAACATCGGTCTTTCCATTCCCTGGTCCAGCACGGGAATAGTCAAATTCCACTTCACTCCAGGCAGGTGTTTTCCCCGTGAAGATATTAAACACTCCTAATATTCACACTTCCACTATGTCTTAAGTACTCCTACTACAAAGCTCTTTGTGAGCTATTTTCTAAATCGCCCTTATGGCAATTAAATGCTAATTTTTTTTACATCTTTATTATAGAAAAAATCAGTTTATTTTCCTCTTTTTCTCCAGTTAGCTTGGATTTATTTAAAGTCTGAGAAGAAATAAGTTATCTGTCAATTAAGAAGTCTCAGTTCCTTCAGCCTAAACCACAAACCATTTACATCACTGACATCTAACTTCACTCTTCTCTCATACTGCTAAACTAGTCCTCCTTGAGAGAAGAAAACCAAACCAAAAACAGAGAAAGAGACAAAATAAGTCCCACAATCCTGAAATGCAAAGAAAAGGTCAAGAATTACTTCAGTTTCCTACACAAAAGAATCTCTCATGCATTTTGAGGAGAAAAAAAAAAAAAAACAAAAAAACAGACAGAAATACTCCAACCTGCTGACACTGCTGCATCACATTCACTTTATAATTCTATACAACGGGCAGAACCTGTCATGAGGAACTTCTACCTTTGCTTTTATTCACTCTTGGTTTTACATTTGTGCTTACTGACTTTGTTTTTCTTGATGCTGAGCATTCATTGAGGTTATTATCTTCAGTACAGCTGTAATCTTTCCCAGCTGTGCGTCCCCTATGAGCTCTTGCGTCCGCAATCTCAATTCCAACACCGAAATTGGCAGTGACGGGACTGACCATTTCAGGACCTAGGACAGATCCAGGTGCAGAAGAAGGGCTCTACCACCTCTTCTCCCCTGCTTCCCACCTTGACTACCAGACATTCCCCAGCACCTCTCCAGGCTGGTCGTCTTCTGTGTAGTTTTAAACCCACCTTACAATAGTTCCATCTAGAACAAGGACAGTCAAATTGACAGGTGGAAGGCAACGCACCCCAAAATTCCTCTTGAGGAAGGCTACAGTCCAGCCAACAAGATGACAGGGGCAACTGTAGCTTTTCTCACTTGCATCTGCTTGAAGATCAGCACATGCTTCTTGATGCAGGCCCAAGTAGAGCTCTGGTATACTCCTAGCTGATCTGCTATAACAAGATATTCTAAGGTCTGGTTCAGTTCTGAGCAAGCTCTGAGTTGAAGAACAGACTAAAGTGGCACTGGGTCCAAACACAATCATCATCTGATTTTAGAACAAGCTTAGCATTTAAAATTAAATTTCTTTTGATTAAATTCTAACTCTTTTCCATATTTTTTGAATTCTTTTCCATATTTTTTTGAAAAATGAGTTTAGGACAACTGTTGATAGTTACTAAATATTACATTTCCCAGACAGGGCTCATCATAAACTCCTTTTGTGTCTAATTTATCACCTTCATTTACATAACACATAATTTTTCCTTTAGAGTACTGAGTACTTTTAAAAATGTAGTCAACAGAAGCTGTTGTAGTGTACCTTGAGTTCTTCTTGATCCATTCCTTAGTCAGGCACTGTTTACTAATTTGCGTTATACTAGTCTCCTAGAACCTCTTGTATCTTCTATGAATTCTCCAAGGTAACTCCCAATAGCTCTGAAATTGCCTCAGCCAGCTTTTCCAACCACTCTAAGGGGGAATTTCAACATAACTGTGAAAATACCTAACTACTTTCTAGGCTGTTCTTTCTCTATTTCTGCCTTCATCACTGATTGATATTGTTTTAACAAATAGAAAAAATAGCTCTGCTATCAGATCTGCATCGGAGTTTTCAGCCACGGAGGTACTCCTGATGAGCTACAAGAATGAGCATTTTGAGATTTTTTTTTCCTTAGCTTCTGTAAGCAGATAGTCTATCTGACATGTGATCACACAGATGAAGGGCAGAGCCATTATGGAGAGACATTAAAACAATCACTGCCTCTGCTGGGCTTCCCTATCTCCCATGCCATTTACTCCATCCTCCAAAGCACTCCCAAACAGCTGTTAATTTGTAATCTAGCTTCAAGGCATCTTAATATCAAATACAATAATGGAGAACCACAGCTGATAAATACCAGTGCACTTGTCAGCAGGAAACTTATTATTCACTGTCTTGTTGCTACCCAAGTTCAACTATAAGGGCTTCAAAATATAGAAAAGGGAATAACAGAGAAAAAAGGGTTCTCAAGGCTGATCAGAAGATCTGAAGAGATCTCAAAATTGTGGGAGTATATTTCCTGCCTTATTGCAAGAAATAAGTTGCTTTTTAATCTTATTTTACAGCACATCCAGACTTGCTGTAACAACTAAAAAGCATCTGGCAAACACACAACCAAAGGAAAAACAAACGCAAAGAGAAAATTCAACTAAAGCTTGGGACAAACAAGCAATGGCTCACATGAGGAAGTAGACAACATTAAACAAACCAAAGTGGACAGAGCTTTAATGGCCTAATCAATAAATAGATGGAAAAGAGGTTTTATGGACCAGAGAACTAAATAGCAAGAAAAGCATGTGGAGTCTGGATGTCAGCAAGGACATAAAGAGGTACCATTGACAGAATGCAAACACTGAATATTGTTGTAAAACATACCAAAGTTGCTGCTTGTCTTTCATACTCCCGATTTTGGTACATCCACGCGTTTACAGAAGCTACAATCTTCAGCAGCCTCACTTCCACCTGAAAGCAACTACTTCCTTTAAGATCCTCCATGCACAAAACTTCCCATATTTATCTAAGCATTAAGTGTCCTTGCAACAAAAATCTCCTTTGATTACTCCAACGTGATCTCTGCATTACTTTCAGCTGCCAAAAATCCCAAGTGTCTACAATGAGAAACTACTGCCTTACAACATGCCCCATAAAGCAACTCAAAGTAAACAACTCACATAATCAAAACGCTATATGCCTTCTACAAAGTTGGCGTAGAGAATGTGTCACTTAAGGGTAGGTGCTTTAAGATTACATCTGTAACTGTTAAATGAGAGATGCTCAGAAAATGGCTCAAGTACTAGGTCCAATCTACATCACTTAACTCCTAATTCTGTCCTTAGCTTGCTTGTGGGTTACTCCATCTCACTCCAACTCAACTCTATCAATTAGCTCGAAAAGTGCTTCAAGTCAACTGGACACAGCAGATGTTTCATCATGTTTAGAGGTTGTCCTAAAATACCCTACAACTGAACTTTCCTAAGACTTCCCCTTTTTACTTTTTGTCTTTGCAGATAACTCCCTTTGATGACTAAGTAGCCACAGCTCATTATTCCTTCTACCACTGAAATATTCAACATGGGGATGGTCTCAGTAGACTACAAAAATAAAGAAGGAAAATATATCCCACCCAACAAACCAAATCGTTCTTGTATTGATAAACCAAAGGTCTGCTTACAAACAATATTCCAAAAGCTTTTTGATGCTTCATTTTTTCCTATCACCTACAAGAATACCGATCAAGTTTGTGAAAGGACTCACCATAATAATAGTTGATAGCGAACAAAATATACATACACAAACTGAAACCAGGCACCCAAATACATATTATACAAATACACATAAACTCTCTCAGTGTAATGCAAAACTAAGTCTTAGCAAGCTTTATTAAATACACATGCACACACAGAGTATACATTAGAACCTATACTTTCATCACAAACTGACCCAAAATTTTACCTTACAAATCACAAGTAGAAATAGAAAAAAAAAAATAATCCAAACCCATACATTTCTGAAGAAATAAATATACTCATCTAAATCCTTTCACCGTAACTTGACAACAAAATCTACAGAATTCTTTAGACAAAATGCCTCTTGCAAACAAAATTCAGTGGCCACTGGTTAGTATCCCTCGGTTTTAGAATATCTCTGACAAGAGAACACTTGCTCTGTGAACTACTTCATGAAAAATACCTCCATGAGGCAGTTGCTTCACCTTCCCTTCCTCTTTGCAGAGTTGCAAGCAAGGTAGCAAAAATAAGTTACTGCTTCTGCCAAAAATCACAGCCAAAGTAGCTCACTCGCATGGCAGTTGGCTCGCAGACAGTATTTTTGCCTGTTGGGATACATTAGAAGTTTGAATATGAGAGCTGCTAGCAAAACAAAAAAAAACCCAACAAAAAAATTGGAAGACAGGTTACAGAAGCGGAAAGCTAGAATTTTTGGAGTAATATCCCCAATCTGGGGACTAATTGCCACTAGACACCCACCCACTACTCCAGCAAGAGTCTAATACACAAAAGACCTTAAAACATTTTTTAAATCCTCTAAGTAACAAAGGACTTACATTTGGATCTTGTTACCATCCACTTCTACCTACAGGAACATTAGGACAAACACGTAGCTTTAACTTATTTTAAGCTGCAACTGTTGTGGCGTTTTCAGTTCCCCTTATATTTCCTTTACTTCTACAGAGCGATAGCATGAAGGTCCAATACATGTCTCCAGTAACATGATGACCATATCTTGCAACACAGCTCAACTGCAAGAACTGATTGTTCAGAATTCCACGTATTTGCTCCCTGTGACACCTGTCAGAGAACAAACAGGTAAACTTCATACAGATCCCTTCTCTTCGTGGTCTATTTTCCTAGGAATTAAAAAAAAAAAAATCATGGAATCTCTTGAGGTAACACTTTTTATACTGTGAGAGTTGTCCAGAGTGGTTATGGAGTTTCCATCCTTTGTGATATTCAAAGTCCATCTGGACATGGTCCTGGGAAACCAGCTCTAGGAGACCCCGCTTGAGCGGAAAGGAGGGGACCAGATGACTTCCAGAAGTCTCTTCCAACCTGTAATTGGTTGGAATTTTGTAATTGTCTGATTCTATGAACCTTCCTGCTCACGGAGGGCCAGCCACAGTAGATCACCTAGTACCACGTGCAGTTGGACTTTTAATATCTCCAAGGATGGAGATTTCACAACTTCCCTGAACAACCTGTTCCAGTGCTTGACCACTCTCACAGTAAAGAAGTGTTTCCTGTGTTCAGATTGAATTTCAGTATTTGTAATTTGTGCCCATTGCCTTTTTCCCTCCCCCATCGATGGGCACTATTGAGAAGAGTCTGGCTCTCTCTTCTTCATTCCCTGCCTACATTGACAAGATCCCCTCTGAGCCTTCTTTTCTCCAGGGTGAACAGTCCCAGCTCTCTCAGCCTTTCCTCATAGAATAAATGCTCCAGACCCTTAATGACCTTTGTGGCCCTGAACTGGATTCTCTCCAGTATGTCTGTCTTTCTCTTGTACTGGGAAGCCTAGAGCCCAGAAGTCCAGATGCAGCCTCATGAGTGCTGAGTAGAGAGCACTTCCTTCAACCTGCTGGCAACACTCTTCCTAACCCAGTCCAGAAGGCTCCTGCATTCTTTGCCACAGCAGTCAAGCTGGCTCATGGTCAGCTTGCTGTCCACCAGTATGCCAAGCTACTTCTCTGGAAAGCTGCCTTCCACCTGGTCAGACCCCTGGAATTATTCCTCCCCTGATGCAGGATTCTGCATTTCCCCTTGTTGCACTTTGTAAGACTCCTCTCAGCCCAATGCTCCATCCTGTCCAGGACCTTCAAATGGCAACATAACCATGTGATGTATGAGCAACTCCTCAGAGTTTTGTACCACCTATGAACTTGTTGTAATCCGTCTCTGCTCTCCCTGCCCTGAAGGTACCTGTAGACTACCTACTGTTACTGAAAACTACTGGGAATACTATCATTTTTGACCAAGGGCTACAGTTTTTTTTAATGAACTCAGCAGTGAGAATCACTGAAGAAAACTGCTCGGTTTGACAGGCATATCTCAAAACAACACTAGAGATGACAACCAATTTTTTCCCCACATAATAAAAGCCTGCTATTTTTGATTGTCAGAGACAATATTATCCTCAAATGACCTGAGTTATTTAAAATTATTACTGTTATCTTCATTTAGTAAGCCTAAGATCTAATGCTTCAGGAACTCAGACTTTTAGTAAGGTGGGCAACAGCCCAGCTGTCATTCTAACAGCCCTGTGTATGCCCCCCAAACCATTCCCAGCTTATGTGCTATCTTCTTTGCATTATTAATCAAGCATTCTGATGTGAATTTTCATCCATGCCAATATAAAAGGAAAGTCAGGGCTTAAGGAGTATATCCACAAATGGAAAAATCATTAAAATCCCGTCATCTAAATCCGTAAATCAGGGTAAGGAACATCAACCGCAATCCAATTAAGACAGGCTTAGAGGAAAACAGCGGTGGACTAGTAGGACAGGCTATATTGGGCTTGTAAGGCATCTGAAAAGAAAAGGTTAAGGAAACTCAAAACAAAAGGAGACTGATGGATTTGAGAGAACACTGCCTGGGGAGGAATACAGAGCTATGTATAGTTAAGACATCAAACATGTGGAAGATGTGTAAGACTAACAACCACATTAGTATGGTCTGTAACTCCTCCCTGCACACTTTGATCCAGAACAAAAAAAAACATCTTACTATTTGACTGTTCAGTTTAATGTGCTACTGCTTGTGAGCTGAAATTGCATATCTTTTTAATTGTCACTTCAGATTCCTAACTCAGAACTATTTTTCAAGCCTATAACATCAATCTACATTATTTTTACTATATCATCAGCTTTTTAAACAACCAGCTTTTTTTTTTGACCCAATTTTCATTTAAACATGACAAAAGTGCAGAAGTACAAAACAGTATCTGGATCCTTTTCATAACTAAAAAGGCTTCTGAAGCAGCATATATCTATCTCATCTAAACAAAGAGAACACACAAGAAAGCATCCCTACAAAGTGTTCTCCACAAAAGAGAATGGTCTCTCAGTACAACCATCAACAGCTGTAGTTTCTTTTTTTTCAATTATCTGATTTTTCTTTATTCACTGCAATGCCATCTATGAAATTAGATCTGTAACAACACATGCAAGGAAAATATTCTACCTCAAGTTGTGTAAAGGAAAGTACTTCTCTATCTCTTGCCCTTAACAAGCATTTTTAGGACTTGGTATTTTTATCTTTAATAAAAAAAGTCATTTAACCACAGCAAAGATGACAATATCTGCACCTTTGGCCACTTTCCTATCTAAAAACAACCACCAAAATCAAAGTGCATACAAAGCTATCTTACATAGAATCATACCAGCAGAATCTTCATTTAGGGAACGTGCTCCATGAAGTTTTGGAGGAACTGTACTGATTAAGAAAAAGCACATTACGAGTCATTAATGACAGTAAAACACCCTTAGAGTGATTACTATCGCAAGAAAACCAAATGAATTCTACATTGCGTTCACTAAATAGCAGAAGATGCAACCACTTCATGTAAACAACCAAAAACTCACCAGTTTGCAGCTGTCGATGGTCTACCCTATATAATGGTGTATTCTATAAATAAAATGGGATAGAGGATTGAAGACAAATGGAAGAGAGACATGACTTCTCTGAAAACATACAAGTGTAATGAAGACATATGAGCACATCTGTTAAAATAATGCATTGGGTAGTGGGAGAGAAAGGAAAGGCAAAACCAGGTTAGAGGCGAGTCGTAAGTAACAATACACGTAACTCATGGTGAAACAATCAAAATAAGAAAGAAGAGGCTGAAATAATACAAAGAGGAGAATGAGGTATTTCTTTAAGAACAAGCTCATCTCGATGTAATGTAAATGTCTGTCTGCAGATCTGTATAAAGACAGTCATTAGCGCAACAGAAAACATGAGTGATGTTATCAACTGCAAGGAGGAGAAGACTGGAGAAGTAAAACAAAGAGTTCAGGTTTTGATCCTGTTAAGGTTAAAACACTGGGCTAGTGTTTTCCAGACTGACAGAGATAATGATCAAAATAATCTAAGTACTAATTGTGCAGCACAGCACAAATTAGAGAAGAGGCTTCCAACTATTTTCATTTGCAAACTTAGAAAATTTTTCAGTAGCAGTTTAGATTATTCTAATGAATTTAAACTACAAACAGGCTTATGCTTTTTGACCTTGCCTTACTTTCTCTTTGCATTGGCTGTGGCTACAATAAAGTTAATTTTATTCAGAATAGCTTGTATGTTTTGGATTTGTGATGGAAATAGTGTTAACACACCTATGCTTTAGCTGTTGCTGAACAACACTTACACAGCATCAAGGCCTTTTCTCCTCCTCATGCCGCCCCAACCAACCCGGCAGGCTGGGGGTGAGGGGACACAGCTGGGACACTGACCTCAACTTACCAAAAGGATATCCCATACTACACGATGTCATGCTCAACAAAAAAAAAGCTAGGGGGAAGGAGGAGGAAGCGGGAGGGACATCAACAGTTATGAGGCTTGTCTTCCCAAGTAACCATTAGGCACGATGCAGCCCTGCTTTCCTGTAGTAAATTAATTCCTTATTTTGCTTTGCTTATGCACACAGCTTTTGCTTTACCTATTAAACAATCTTTATCTCAGCCCAAGTGTTCTTGCACTTTTATCCCTCCAACCGTCTCCCCCATCCCACTGCAGGGGGAGCGAGCGAGTGGCTGTGTGGTGTTTAGTCCGCTGGGGTTGAACCACAACACCCTTTCAGAGAACCCATAAAGTATTCTCCAAGAGTTCAAAAACCTCAGTTCAAAAACCACTACCTTAGACAATTATGCTTGGGAACACAAGTTAAGGAAAGCTACGGGAAGAAAATGAAAATGAAGAATTGCACTAATCTAAGCACATGGCTCCAGTTTTTATGTGGAGACAAGGAAGCTGAATTTTTGTTTCTTTTCTAAGGTGTACAACTGGTATAGACCTAGATTTATTAAATGAATAACAAAAGGAAAATCCTCACAGTATTCTCAGGCCAAAGTAGTCATAGATATACTAGATGCAAAGAGAGAAGTATCATTCAGTTATAACAATAAAAACTAATTAAGTCCATCAACACATTCATTAGTCTGAAGGAAGGCAGTGAGCTATGACATGCTATTTACTATGAAATAGTAAACAGTAGTATTCATTTACTATGAATAGTTAAAAAAAAAAACTTATTAAGTATATTAATATGCTTCCTAACATACGAAACAATCTAAGTGTACAGAAACCATATACCTTAACGTAGCCACTTATGGCACAAGGAGCCCATTCTCCTCTGCTAATTTCTAGTATTCATCTTTTGGAGGGGCACAGTGTTAGGAACTGGCTGTGAAAGACCATTAGGAAATACTAGCTGCAAAAAATACTACATTTACAATATAAAAACTTCAGCTAATTCCAAGACTACTATTCCAACCAGCACCTCGGTGTGAAGCAGTGTTGATGGCAAACAAGGTAAGAAAGAAAAAGACAAAAATGCAACCGTGTCTTTAAGAGATGCCGCAAGGGATCAAGCTTCCAAAGTAAACAGAGGACGTGGAAAACGGTTTGCATGAAGTACTTCAGCATCAGAGACTGCATTACTGATATGTCCTATGAGCTTTCTGTAAAGACACAAATAGCCTTTAAATTATGGGCTTGGTGAAACATACCTAGTCACATGTCAGGAAAAGAATTTGCTAAAGAAACACTTTGGCCAGGAGGAAGATGATAATATGGGAGGAAAACCAAAACCAAACCCCCACAACTGACGGTTAACATAGCAGGAACACAAATTCAACATCAAGCGAAGTCTGCAGGAAGCACATGTACTACAGTTAACACAGCTAGCTCTGAGGAATGGTAACTTCTTAAACTGCTCCAGCTCCAGGCTAACTTTAACTGCTTATATTTGCCATCTAACAGACCATCAGCATGCAACAGCAGGGTAAACTTTAACTGGCATTTCCTCTCAGTTTAAAAACAAAAAAAAAAAAAAAAACCACCCAAAAAACCCCACTGCAAACCGACATAAAAGAAAAAAAAAAAAATAGAACACACACACAGGCAATTTCAAATCAGTACGTGTAAGAATCCCAGGGGCACAGAGATTAGAAAATTTGAAGATTAACAAAAACAGGAAATCGGACTTTATACGAAAATTGCCAACAGAACTCACATCCCCTTAAAAAATGGGAGCAAAGTCCCATTTCAGTTAAGCAGAAATAACTGTGATTATTCCTCAAATCCAGCTGTAACTATTTTGAAATAAATTAGGAAAAAAAAAAACCCAACAGCCACTGGTTAAAATATTATGCAGAATAAACCACAATTGTTGCAAATCTAATATGCTGATGCCTCTCATGTCCCACTCAGGAGTTTTATTTGCTTATGTTTGCATGTGAAAATTCTAAAGTTTTGTTAACTTCAGCAGAATATTCAGGTAACATCTGCTGGTTTAAAGTGGAAGAGACTTCATTATCACCAGGGCACACACCCTCACACACTCCCCCAAAATTCATGCAATGACCGCATACGGATTTAATTACTAAAATTATAATACTTGAACTGGACATGTTGCCACTCTTAAAAACTGTGCCATTGTATAGATACCAAAACCTATAACCACACGCCTACATATATTCTCATCAGTAATCCCCAAGCTGACATTCAGAAAGGACAAATTATTTTAAAAGCTTAAAACACATTAAATACAGTATTTTGGAACACAGCCGAGCAGACAAGATCTTTAAAGGTGGCAACAACACCAAAAGATTGCCAAACATCAAGCAAGAATTAAACTAGCAATAAAGGAATATGACACAAGGCCTTACCTATATTTGAAAAGCATCTACAAGAATGCCTAAACCCAAGAGCAGGTAAGTAGAATTCAAAGAGAAGCGAGAATCCGTTGACATTATTATTAACCTTACAAAAAGACAACTCCTGAGACAATTACCATATGAACACTAAAAAGGCATAACCAATAATGATGGAAATATTATGGCTAAATAGTTAGGTACCCAATACAAATGATGCAGTAGCAAACTGATCAAGTGGAGAACATGTCAATAATCTCCACGGGTGAACATTCATAATGTCACTACTTAACAGTACACACACTGTAGCTGCTGCTATTTGACACACTCTCAGATAAACAGGCTCTTACAGCTACAAAAAATAGCTTAACAATTTTTTGTAACTTATGCTCAGTTCCAGTTTGACCTACAATTGAACTTTTAACTGAAGAGCAAAAGGCTTCACATAGTATTATTTTGTAATCCAAAACAAACGGGGGG
>VXAK01017889.1:104347-134966 GCA_013399435.1 Arenaria interpres
TATATATCAGCTCTTGAAGTTACGATTATGACTTCTTTTAGATACAGTGGGGTGATCAACAAAGAAAACCCCGACATCTTACTTCTGCCATGGGGATGTGACTGGCATTAGAATAAATAAAAATAGGCACACATTCAAGTAAATGTGGTATTTACAAGTAACTTTTTTCTTTCAGGATTGTTGCTATTGATTATTTAACGGTGTTCCACCACCCTTATGTAGAAATTCACACTTTTCCTACATATATTTGTCTAAACCCACTATGCATTACATGAAGACAAACATGGTTGAAGTATTACCAGGGCATAATCTATAATCACCCTGAAGAAGAAGAACGATTACCCAGAATATTTTAGCCAACAGCACTGTAGCGTGTGAATGAAGTAGAAAAAATTCAAAGAAAAAAAAAATATTAGAAAGTCACAAAGATTACATATTAGCAAAGTTTTGCAAGATTTTATTGCTTTAAAAATATTATCTAGGTTTAAAGGAAGACATAGTACAGTTTAACGTTCAAATTTACATATCCCATTAAGCTTTGAAATCGGACCTTGGACTGGAACTAGACTGAAACTTGGAAACCTCAAGTCCTCTCCAAGATAACATATGGAATAATGTTTATTGGATAGTCATATAGGATGAAGAAATAAAATATGTTCTAGGATGCAATCCCATTCAAAAAGTCCTACCATAGAAACACAGGACTGGAAAAATCTGCTTGAGTCATCAAGACCAGTCTTCTGCCAGAAATGATGCAACATACATGAGAACTATAAATCCTGCATCCTTTACAAGGCATGGAACACCTCAATGTTATTGGAAACTAAATTGGCTTGGCAGAAAAAAAACTCCTAGCAGTTCAAACATGCTGATCTGTGAGCAATAATCATGTGTATCCCAAAAAGAAAAACAGGATGAGGTGGGGTTTTTTTCATTTCTACTGTGTTTTTATATAAGACTGAAATCACATTATTGAGACTTCTTCAATGGACAAAACAGGTCAATTTTAAATTCAAATTCCAGACTCAGAGAAGGATGCCAGAGATATATTTAAGAAAATTTTGTTGTCAGTGAAAGCTTTGAAAGTCTAGCTAGGAAACTGAAGATGTGATAACAGGGGAGAAAAAAAAAAAAAGGAAAAAAAATAGATGCAACTGCTTAGAAACCCACACAGTTATCCCTGGACATATTTTTAGTAACTGTTAGTAACATATGTTTAGAAAACTGTCTTAAATAAGTTACTTAAAGCAGTTTTCTTGTGCAGCTGTAAATTAAATTAAGTCGTTTCAAGCTTTGTGTTGTTTTTAAAATTCAGAGTCCCAGAGCTGAGTTAAATTAATAGCTCAGTGAACTTTGTCAGCCGTAAGTTCAAATATGAGATATTTGCTATGCGGGAATCACCACATTGTGTTTACTGAACTCTGAGGTCTGTGCATATACCTGTTGCCGCAGTAGCCACATTATTCCCTGCAGGATTTATTTATTTATTATTTTTCCCTGCAGACTTATAATTACTAAGAACTACTACAGTAGTCACTTGACAGTTGATTTTCTAATATGTATCAGTAGGGCAGCCAAAAGGAACTTCCCATTTTAACTGGTCCCAAGAACAAATATCGTTCCTGATATTTCTAGGAGCATAAACAGCTAAACCGAGAGGCAAGCATGCAACATACAATTTATTATTCTACTGAGATTTTAATGTCTTTCAAAACATCTGGACAAAGCCTACTTGGCAATTATTTGTGAGATATTCTCCATCTCTACTGCTTCCCATGCATGGATTTTGCCAGTGCTGCTACAGTACATTCGGAATTCGGTCTTTGTTCTGGAGGCTTGTGACTGACCCGATAAAACAGGGAATGGATCTTACCCAACTGGCTTCCTCAATATTGCTTCCCCTTCCAGTAACTCAGAATTAGGACTCCATGTAATTCTCTTCTTTTCTCCCCCAAATTGTTACACTACAAGTGGCTTTTCCCACCTCCATTTAGAAGAATCGGATGCTGTGCCTATAACAGTTATGAAGAGTTTCTTTCAGATCACCGTCTTCTGTGAATTAATCTAAGTCTCATTGCTGTTGTATGTTTTATCTTCTTTCATTTTATTTACTTTTTCTTAAAGCTTTAGCATGATTTATATAGAGGTATCACTTCTGGAGACTCTGAAATCTCAGATCTTACAATTTAGAATAAATTGTACATCTACAGGTGCAGGGTCCAGAAATTGTTTATAACATGTGGCATCTGTTGTAGATACGTTATCAGGATCTCTTCCTTTATTTGGAAAATTGGGGGGGTGGGGGGTGGTGGTGTGTGAAATGGGGGTTTTCTCGTGGCCAATGTGGTACATGAACCCTCAAAGGATGCCAGGAAAGCCTCTGCAAATTCACCTTCCTTCTGCAAGAGATGCATTTCAAAGCTAGTCATCTGAGTGTGTGACAACATGCTACTTTCTTGCATATTTGTTTTCTTGAGTCAGAGTTTTCTTCTATTTCTTTGTCTCTGACATGGAGCATAACTGCACTGTTCCTTATTTATCTTCTTTGCTAGCCTTTTTACAAAGCAAACAGGTCACAGTCTCCGATAAGACTGCTGTCACATTTAATAACACATTAACTTTAAAACCCACGCTGGGAAAGTGTCTCCTCTCTCTTTACTACCAGCTTAGGCCCACTGAAGAAATTCCTCTCCATTGGGAAGTAAGTCCTAGGTAATACAGCTAAATTGATCTGTGTGACTTATCAGTAGGTTCACTCAGGGGACCAAGTAATGAGTGAAATTGATAGGATCTTTCATTTACTTCCCTCCAACGCATGCATGCACATACACACACACACATCAAAACAGAGCTACGTGGCTCTGTAGTTTAGAATCATAGAGTCGTCTAGGTTGGAAGGGAACATTAGGATCATCTAGTTCAACCATCAACCTAACTGTGATAAAAAAAACATCACTAAACCATGTCACTAAGCACTAAGTCTACCCATCTTTTAAATATCTGCAGGGATGGTGCCTCAACCACTTCCCCGGGCAGCCCATTCCAATGCTTAATAACCCTTTCAGTGTAGAAGTTTTTCCTAATATCTAATCTGAGCCTCCCCTGGCGCAACTTGAGGCCATTTCATCTTGTCCTATCGCCTGTGACTTGGGAGAAGAGACCGACTCCCACCTCTCTGCAACCTCCTTTCAGGTAGCTGTAGAGAGTGATAAGGTCTCCCCTCAGCCTCCTTGACTCTAGGCCAAACAACCCCAGCTCCCTCAGCCTCTCCTCATAAGACTTATTCTCCAGACCCCCCACCAGCTTCGTTGCCCTTCATTGCCCGTTTAGAAGCTGGGCAAGAGTAAAGTCCACTCGCAATAGATAGGGGGGATTTTTAAAGTTCTCTCAGCTCTATAGGCAGAGCGGAAGGAAGGGTTGAATTACATTCTCAACTCAAAAATAATGTGTTGCTATCCAGTCATTTGTAGCAGCATAGAAAAACCAAAAACCACACAACCAAAAAACTGGTACAGCCCCACAAGATTAGTTTAGTGCTCATGCTCCCTGTGGATGAACTTGAAAACAGGTCATCTGCATTCTGTGCCACATCTTCCACTCCCCAGGAAACTGTTCTGGCCACCTTAAATGAAAGGTTATCTTCATGTTTGTTTGGAGTTTTTTCCTCTGATTTCATGCTGAATTTGTCCTATTTTTTCATGGACTATTTAAATGTGTAGCCACGCCTGAGATGAGAGGGCAGGAGACTGAAAAACCCAACCAAACTAAACGTCCAAAGCCTCTTTATTGACCTATTTGAAGATATATAAGAAATATAAGCTCTTGGTTAAAATTGAGACACTGAATCAGAGTGAATTTCAGTGTCTTTCAGTATTTCATATTTGGAAGAATACTATAATCATTAAGCTAATAGGTCCCCAGTGAAGGAACATTTACACTGAGCTAATTCTAGGCACACCATATTTCAGCATGTTGTAGTATGACTAATGAAATCATTTGTAGAGGTAGAGTTAACAGACCAAGATGTGTTTCTCTCCTTCTAATCCCACAAGAGTGTAGAACAACAGATGAGTAACCAAAGAAACCACCTCCCCCTTCTCACCTCCAAAAACCTGTCAAACCTTTATCTCATCAGTTCATTCCAAAAGAGTTCTCTATGGTAATATGAGAAAAGGAAGAAACAAAAGAATATGAAGGATGTGTACTGTAACGGGGGAGAGAAGAATTTTTAAAAGGGGAGAGGGATGATAAGACAGTAGTTTGGGAGCCTGATCTAACCAGATTTGTCCTAGAAGTTCTTACAACAGGAGAGATTCAAATAAGAATCTATTTCCATTTACCTTCATATAGGTATCACACTAATAAAACAATACAAAAACCCCACTAAAACTACCCAACCCAACCAAAAAAATATGCAAAACCCCAAGGATCAAAAGAATAGCTGGACTTTTTTGTTGGTTTTGATGTAAAATTTTATGATCTGAAGCGTTCGACTTAAATTGCTCATAAGGAAGAACAGGGTAATCTATTTGAAATTTGTCATGTTTTAAGGAAAGCTGCTTTTGAAAGTTACTCGATTCATATGAGAAACCCAAGGGAGAATTTTTTGAAGGCTTTATTAAGGAAACGACAGTTCAGTCAGACATGTTTTGGGAGGACCATGAAATCTCTAATTTGGGACAAGATTGTAATGTGAATCAGAAACCAAACAACAGAAGAAAACTTATCCATCAGACTTTGGGAAATCGTGGACTTCAGTTACCCAAGCACATCGATATTTTAGATTACAAGCTGGGACAAGAAAATGAAGTGATCTTGCAGTAGACTGAGCTAGCAAACTACAAAGATACATACAGGGATTAAGTGAAATTCACACACCAAGAGTAAAAAAATACAGACAGAAACACCTTTGCAAGAATTAGAGCATATAGAAGCAGACCTAAGTACCATTCTGCATTTGAACAGAGCTGCTGTATTTGGGAGAACCAAAAACCACATTGAAGAAATTTAGACAATGCCCTAAGCAAACCATGTATCTTCTTAGAACATCTTAAAATCCTCTTTGGACCAGAGTTGTAGCTATAGCAAAAATTAAGTGGATTGTTGCTGTATAACCAGCAACAGAAATGTTACTCTGAACATGAATGGAACACATGCTTAATTCTAATGGATATTTTAATATCTATTTAAATTGTCATTAAGAGTTTTAAGATAAAGAATAATTATGAAATCACACAAGTAATGTGATCAATCTTTCGAAAGATTCATCCTAATTTAGATGTCTGAGAACTAGATACAACTTCTTGAGAGTGTGTCCAACCTACTAAACAGTCCTCTATTTTGTTATCCCTTTAAATATAGCTTCTGTTTTAGAAGGAGAAAAAAAATATATCAAAAAACCGACTGAGAGAGGGATGACACAGGAACGGAAAAACTAAAATTCCTGCAAATGGATAAAAATCACAAGGCATAAGTTATAGTACAATAAACAGAGCTATGACAAACAAGAAGCAGTAAGGTCACACCAGAGCATAATGGTGTATATATACATATACTCAAAAAAAGTCCAAATCTATTCTCGTTTCTTATGGCAAATGCCACTGACCCACCTGTATAAGAGTCATTTTCTTGGAGTACTTCCATTACCTTGAAGCAGCCAGGCACTTTTCATTCCATTAACACTGAAGACAGACATTAGGAAGATCTACAGGCCTAAGCTTTTTAAAACTAACTGATAATAGAGATGAGCCACAATAAGAACTCCAAAAGACCTAGCTCAAGAGTCAAAGATTATTTTTCTTTAATTATTTCCACCACCCCTCTAGAACTATCCTGGTACTTAAAGATCTTTTAAAAGAAGAGAACTGGAACACTAAATTCGTTCTAATATCAGAAGCACAAACTGAACAACAACAGTAATTATTCTGTAATTATTTTAACTTCTCAGGTAACAGAAAGGACTGCAGTGCTAGACAACCAAAGATGAAAAAGCATTAGTTATGCTCTTATATAAAAGTAGGTCTCATTAAATAAATGTTCTTTCTCTCTTTGACAGAGCTATAGGTACAGGCTTCCAGTACTACACAATATTCTAGTTCAGACATCAACAACATACAGACCATAAAATAAATTTATAATTAACTGATTAACCAGTACTTCTTTAAGATACATCAGTATATGTGATTTTTCCTTTAACAGAATTTACTTCTGCCACAAAGATGCTTCCACCATTGACCAGATTCCAATTCCACTCTTATACTGCACAGTAACTCAAAAATTAGTGCAAAAAAAGAAAAAAAAAACAAACCAGCAACTACTACCAAAAAAACCCACCACAAACCAACCCACAAATCTACATAATGTTTTCATTTTTACAAGTTAATTATTAGGGTTTTTTCCCCCAAAATATACTTCCTAATACCAATATTAAAAAAATACTAATTAACTCTGTTACACCTTTTGTTTTTTTTAAATGAGAAACAAGACCACAGAAGTAGCACAGTTGTGATAGCTTCCATCCCTGTACAACAATCACAGTTAAACAGACAGACTTTATTTTACAAACAAACTCAAAAAGAAGGTATCGTTCAGTTTGTCAAGCAGACAAAAGCATACTGCTAGCTTTCAGTTCACGCACCATCTCTCACCTTTTTTCCTTCCTCTTCTCACCACCATCGTTCTTTCTCAGCTTGGATGGCCTTTAAGGTTATCAGCTGGGAATCATATAGCTTAGCTCATTCACAGCTGTGGACTATTCTACCACAAAGTAAGGCAGATTTTTTTCCTAAGTCCTTAAAGAATCCATACTCTGTTACCATAACATCTAAACACAGTGTTGTATCAAAAAGGAGTTAATGTAATCCTTGATTACAGAATGGAGCAGTGGAGGAGAAAAGAAGTGATTCTATCTTTACATACCATGATGTTGAGTTATACTTATTCCTCCTGCCATTGCACTTAGTAGAAGTAATTGTGACTGAGTTTAGATTGACAGAAAAAAAAAAAATGGATTCCTGATAGCAATATAGAAACATCCTCCAGGTT
The DNA here is from genome assembly GCA_013399435.1 of Arenaria interpres. Taxonomy (NCBI): domain Eukaryota; kingdom Metazoa; phylum Chordata; class Aves; order Charadriiformes; family Scolopacidae; genus Arenaria; species Arenaria interpres. Next base: position 111,392 of record VXAK01017889.1, read on the forward strand.
GCAATTCAAAGGTGCTTAGCTGGAACAAGGAATACGTCTGACCCTATCCATTGTCTGTACCCCAAAGGTCCACAAAGACATGCAGGATCTTATAGCACTGTATATTTGTCAGCATATCAAAAACACTATTTATGTATATATTGTCTATATTTCTGCGAAGACATTAAAGAAGTATTTAGAAGTAAATGATTCATCAGCAAGTATCAATACGGGCAACCATAAGTTCTTGTCATCAAATTTAATGTTTTTAAAATAGCAACTTTTAAAGTAACAACTGTGTAAACTACATTATAATATTTGTTGCATTAATGCAATTAGGAATCGAGGATTGTGATTTCTCAAATATTCTGTGAAAAACTGTTCATTAAATCACATTCTTGATATATCAATTTAATGCCAGGCTAATATTCTGTGTTGTAAGAATCATTAGACATCAGGTGAAGACGCAGCCGTGGTTTTTAAGTAGAAACTTACCTATTTGGGTTACATTTGTATCTGTTTACACACCCTATATTTTTATAGTCTACAGAGCAAAAAGTAGAATGATTTTCTATGTTAAAAAGTTTAATAGTGATATCTTCTTCTTCTATATTTTTAAACAAATGTATTGATTTGTGATTGATTGACTACTGAATAGCTATAGAGTGGGTGGATTATTACCCAATTAGTTTAATTTTGAATGCTCTCCTTTTTTAAAAACTGGTGTAGCAGATTTACTAACTAAAAAAACTCCAAAGAACAGAAATACAAGAATGATATTCAGTGAAGTTTCACTCAGAAATGAATCATCAGCTTAGTAAATGCTATATCCTTATGTCTCTATCAAGCCATACAGATACTGGTATTTGGAGCAATGTACAAAATAAATAGTCATATACAGATGGACTATCTCCACTCCTTTCTTCCAGAGCCATTTACAGGTGATGTGAGACTAGAACTGTTTGCAACACAGTGCTCAGAAATAACCTGTAAGCTCCACGTGTAACTCTTGATTTTAGGATAACCTGACAAGCCTCTTAGCACCTCCCTCCATTCAAAACTGTTATTGGAATAATGATTTTAAAGCAATGAAGTATAATATAAATTTACTTAGCTATATTTTCAGGAGTTTTTCAGCCTAGAGAAAAGGGGGCTGAGAGGAGACCTTCTCTCTCTCTACAACTACCTGAAAGGAGGTCGTAGAGAGGCAGGAGTTGGTCTCTTCTCCCAAGTCCTAGGTGATAGGACAAGAGGAAATGGCCTCAAGTGGCGCCAGGGGAGGTTCAGATTGGATATTAGGAAAAATTTTTACACTGAAATGGTTATTAAGCATTGGAATGGGCTGCCCAGGGAAGTGGTTGAGGCACCGTCCCTGGAGGTATTCAAATGATGGGTAGACTTAGTGCTTAGTGACATGGTTTAGTGATGTTTTTTTTATCACGGTTAGGTTGATGGTTGAACTAGATGATCTTAAAGGTCCCTTCCAACCTAGAAAATTCTATGATTCTACGATTCTATGATTTTGATGAAATTTTCAAGTATTTCCTTACAACCCCTTCTCTAGGGTAGTTGTTCTTGTCATAAAAAGGGAAGGCTTACTCTGTCTAATTTTTGTCATCTAAAGGTTAAACATCTCAGACTAATCTGGCTTGAAATTTAACTAAGTACATAACATACCTCAGTCTGTCACTAGCAGCTAATAATCAATATCCTCCAGGTAGGATTCACTCATTTTAACCACCTGTGTATTTATTAACTGTGTTGCCTACATTAGACAAACTCTTTCCATAGTAAATGAAAAGAGACATGTATCTCCAAAGAGCAATTCATCCCACCTGTCTGAGGCATCTGTTTTAATGCTGGAATGAATTGCCTTCCAGAGGTGTCCACCATATTTTAATTAGAGCTTGAAACAGATAAATAGTATGTACAAGCTTTAGACATCTTTTAATCAGGCGGTTATGATGCTTTTCCAGTTTCTTTACTCATCTTGATGCAATGCAAAGTAGCAAAATATGAAAGCAGGTATGGCTCATGGTGCAATTCTTTCTAGAATGGAGTGAGGGGAGACATGCTTTTGATTTCTGCCACTAGGCAGCCATTTGCTTTGATTATAGGTGAGCATTGAATGCAATTTACCTTTGGCTATAGCTTTGTTGTAAGAGCAAGTAAAATCAAAATATATTCATTCTCTTTAGACCTTAAACTCTGGCTCAGTCATTTCAACTGAAGGTCTTCCAGCAAGCCTGACCAACCTCATTCCTTGACCTCCACAATAGAAAAAGTTATATTTCAAAGTTAAAGAGTCTTGCTGACCAGCTACTGTCATTTTATTTTCCATACCCAGTTCACCTTTAGCTGAAGCTATATCCCAGTGTAGTCTTCAGGCCTTAATTATTAGAGAGCTCCTAGGTGCAGCTCATCTTATTAATTTTCCATTGCACTTAAACCATTTTTTTTATATATCGGAGCTGCTTTTGATTGCTGCTTTACATTGTTGGGTTGACCGATCCCTTAACTTGTCCCAGTTTTAGGAAGTTCTGCAACAAGTTTTCTTTGCTCCTAAAATTTGTAATTTCGATTTTGCTAGATCTTTTTTTTCTCATGAATTTCCAGAATTTTGCTTCTGCCATGTTCTGAGAAAAATAAAAAACTAGGACTTGATTTATCCTTGTCTGAACCTCAGTTTCCACATTTTTGCTGAGGCTGTAGGCCATATAGCCCCATGCAATTTTTAGATATATGCAAAGATAAGGTGATCCCTCTCATGGGGATATTAAAGAACAGCCCCGAAATATCTCTTAAAAATTCAAGATCTTCTGATTTATTTTTTTTACTTAGCAACAGCAAAATGATGATAAAGCTAATAAGTCTATTTGGCTTTGCAGAAATGCAATGAGGGAAAAATTGTTGATAAGTATAAGTTATGAAGAATGTTTATAAATAGAAGTTAATTTACCAGCAGAAGCACTCTAGTTACCATTTTAAAATCTTACTTGATGTCTAGTAAGGAAAGGAAAGGTATATCTTTATGAAGTTTGAATGTCTTGGATGCTTAATAATTTGTTTTTGAAAGCACCTGAGTTCAAAGATGTTATATTAGTAACTTAGCTATGGCAATTTGGTAATGGAAGCTAATATAAATTCAGTTTAAATGAGTGTAGCTAATAGTAGGTAATGTTTTAGAAAAGCTTTGGAAATTAATATGTTGTGTAGTTTAGGATGTCTAAAAGGTATGAAGAGAAAAGAAACATATTTCTTTGAAGATTTCCCCATAACTTTTTATGAACACGAAGCTATGCTTTCTGTCAGGTCATTTTAGACATAAACAGGTAACCAGGCTGGAGCTTTGACTCTAGTAATTAAATAAATTTAACCTTGATTCTTGATTTCTATTGAATTAAACCGATAACGTCCTTTAATAATCCAAAAGTGACTAGCCTAGGATGAATGTAGCAAAAGAAACAAGTGTTGACAGACCCCTATGTAGTCAAAATCTGAACTGAGAGCCAACATTTTAGAGTTTTAAACCTTGGTTCTGGGAAGAGATGGATTAGCCATTACTATAATTTCGAAAGGTAGGTCACAGGAAGGCTCATAAGAAAAATTTATACTCTTTATATTCTTATTTGACTTCTCTTCTGCTATAGTAGTAGCACTTAAGGCAATCTGAACTGTGGAAGGTAAAAGCATATCCCAAGGTCTGGGTTCAGCTACAAACTTCAGCTGCATTCCGGCTTCATGTCCAGTACCTAAAGGTGGCCGACAGGTAAGATGGGGAGGAGCTCTTTATCAAGGAGTGGAGTGACAGGACAAGGGGTGACAGTTTTAAACTGAAAGAGGGGAGATTTAGATTAGACACTAGGAAGAAATTACTTACTCTGAGGGTGGTGAGGCACTGGAACAGGTTGCCCAGAGAAGCTGTGGTTGCCCCATTCCTGGAAGTGTTCAAGGCCAGGCTGGATGGGGCTTTGAGCAACCTGCTCTAGTGAGAGGTGTCCCTGCCTATGGCAGGGGAGTTGGAACTCTATGATCTTTAGGGTCCCTTGCAACCCAAACCATTCTATGATTCTATGGAGACCAAGCCTTCATCACACTCCCTTTCCCCCTCTTGTTGGTTTATGAAACAGGAAGTGACTTATTTGTGTATCAACCATACAGCTATTGCTCACAAATACTAGCATGCAAGAATTTTTTTAGAAACCATGAAAACATGCCTTGCAACATAATTTATCAGGAGATAATAAGAAACAAGGACACTCAACAAGAAACATCGACTAAGAAGAGACAGAGAAATGGATTAGTAAAATGTTAAGAATATTAGCAAATTAAAGAGAGATCAGCCAGTCAGTCTGATAAAATTAACTAAAGGTGTTAACCGCAAACCAGATTAGCTCAACAGCTTTGGGCAAAATCTAAGGCAATTCTGTTAAAAAAAATCCGTTGAGATACTAAGATTGGTGGTCATGAAAAGAATGGTAAACTTTCTTAGGACTGCTGAACTTGAAACTGTGCTTCATCTGACTATTTGGTTTGCTTATACAGAAGAAATATAGATATTTTTGTGGTTTTCCAGCTCTGCTTTCTGCTCTGCAGATTGCAGTTCATTCTGTAAGAGTCAACAGTGGTTTAATCAGCCAGTACATCTAAAAATTTTAGAGTGCAGATTTTTCCACACTAATTTTAGGTAAATAACTGAAGTTCCAGTATCAGGAATGGAATTGCCTTTGATTTTCAACAGTCAGTGGTTGACTCAGATGACTTGTGGGCTGGTTTGCCATCTGGAGGTGCTATAAGGACATGCCTGAGTCTTCTATGTCTTCTCCCATGTCTTTAAATGGAGGCTATGAAGACCTAAATTACAAGCCTGGTATTAAATAGGGTAAATCCACAGACTGTTTCTGGTGTCATTCAGACTACAGGATCTTTACATGTCAACAGTAAAAAGATAAGATTTTTGTCTGATAAATGAGGCTACCTTTTAATTAATATCACAACAAAAATCATCTTGCTGGACATGAGGAGGAACTTCTTTACTTTGAGGGAGGCAGAGCACTGGAACAGGCTGCCCAGAGGGGCGGTGGAGTCTCTATCTCTGGAGACATTCAAAACCTGCCTGGACACGTTCCTCCCCAACTTGCTGTAGGTGGGCCTGCTTTGGCAGGGGGGTTGGACTAGATGATCTCCAGAGGTCCCTTCCAACCCCATATCATGCTCTGATTCTGTGATTCCTGTCTTTTTAATCAGAGTTTGAGTTGATGAGAAAGTCTGATGGTGAATCTGTGTTCCAAACCAGATTATACACATGGGGAATTCTTGCTGAAACACACAATAATTGTTGCAACTGAATATAGTTTCTCATACCTTATATAAACTGGATTCAGCTACATCACCAGAGAGTCCTATGATCTAGATTCTGTAATCCTGTATTGGGTTGTAAAGACCAGTTTCTCCCCATCACTATTTTTTGTGCCTAATGCTCCATTTGGAGGAGAGGAGATGAGTTCGTCTAACTGTGTCCCCTCTGTAAGAAACATGAGAGGAAACAGCAAAATCATAAAACAATGAATGTGCTTGGATCCCCATATTCTCCTTTATACTGTTCATAACATATTCTCTAGGATTTTGTCATGGTTTCATCTTTAATCTTAATTCAACTGTTTAAGGGATAGCCTGAGATGCTACTGGCTCAAGATCTGACTGGAGAACAGCCCTTCCACTGCAAAAGTGCTGAAAGAATTGACAGCCTTTGCTAGGAGTGAAATTACCTAGCTCTGGTCTCACGGCAGAAACATATCACCCAAACATAACTGATAAGTGTCATCTGAGATCCCCTAGAGAATTCAGGATGCCTTTGATGTCCTATAGAGAGGACCAGCAGGCTATGACACAAGCAACCTGGTCTAGTGGGACGTATCCCTGCCCATGGCAAGGGGGTTGGAACTCGATGATCTTTAAGGTCCCTTCCAACTCCAACCATTCTATGATTCTGTAAGTCCCGTGAGAGATCTGCACCTTTCTTCAGTGGCAGCCAGAGGCAGGGAGGTACCCTTGGTGCCTTTGTTCAGGCAACTGAATCAGGCCTATGTTGACCATTGCAACGCATACACATTCAGGATGGATCTCAAATTAGTGGGCTGACACAGCAGATTTCTGTCGTAAGAGGAAATGGTCTCTTGAAATGCTTTCTGGACCCAGCAGGTCACTCAGAATACTTCAGAGATGGGGAAGCAGAAGTCTGACTGAGTGGCTGGCATTGAGGTAACTATGCTTCAAGTGATTCTCCCTGGAGCTATCATCCCAGATAACATAGTGTGAGGTAAGAGGCCTTAATAATGTAATTTGACTTATTAACTTTTATGCTCTGCAGATTGCTCCATAGTTGAAAGGAAAACACAAGCTGCCTATGAAGTCGCGGAGTAGACAGTTTTAACGGTCTTTGGTCAGTTAGAAACCGAAAGGTTAGGCTATTTGGATACTAATGATCTTGTGACAGTCCTTTGTGGGGAATCCCTTTGTCCAGCCCTATGCAAATTTAACAGATTTTCTGAGACTCTGCCTGGGGCTGTCTGAAACTACTCATCTCAGCACTGCTCAGTGGTGGGATTTAGTAGTCTGAACACAGTTTACTCAATATCTTCATTCCACTTAGCAGGCTGAAAAGGTCAATCTGATCATTTCACCACAGCTCTGATTGTGCAACAGCTGTCTAGGAATGTGAAGAAGAAAAGGAACCACTGACTTCTCACTCCGTATCCCCACAAAACCCCGGGGTTGATTTCGTCACGTGGATGCATGTCCCATTTCTACTTTGCCTGCTGAGTCAGGACACTCAGTGAGTCACGCATCTTGCAATCGCTGGAAGAGAGCTGCTTCTGGCTTGGCAATCATCTGCATTGTTCTCTAACCCACATAAACACCATGAAGCTCAGCTCAGGGGTAAAGTTGAAATAATCCCACTGGACTTTTCAATTCTACTCATATCTTAAGGGAGATCCTGCTGAAAGTCTTGAAAAGCACATAACTAGCCTCTTGATAAAAGAAATGATTGTATTTACATCCTCATTCCTTCTTTGACTGACCATGACAGTACAAGGAATTAATATAGAGGGAAGCCTGCAACAAAGTCTTAGGAAACCTTTGAAATGCTGTCCTGTCACAGCTGTATATAGCTTTCCAAATGAGTTTGTCCTACAGACAGTCACTTCAGAGTCAAGGAACAGCACGTGTTATCCTGGAAGGTTAATGGAGAAGGGCACCTGATCCATTTATGAGCCAGAGGCTGTTCCCAGGGGAGAATATTTGCCGAAGGAGTGTTTAGACATTAAATGGGAACAAATTTGGTAAAATATTTTTTACTGAAGAAGATGCAGACTCTCATCCAAAATAACCTCTCCCTTTCCTGAAATGCCAAAATGCAATTAGGGCATTAATGACCAGATTAATAGGTGGTGTTAGGACTGTTACTGGAAGCATAACAAGTACTGGACATACAATTACACATACAGTTAAGAGACAGCTGTCAGACTATGTGGGCATTGCAAACAGGGGGAAAGGGAATGCTTGGGGCTCTACATGTAACATTAAGAGCAGAGAGGCTATAGGAACTCTATAACTACTGTTGTGCAGTGCACTTATCCTGTGTGCCCCACTTGGAAGGCAGAATTAATGCCGGATAGCTAGAAGCGAGCTGGGACCGAATACCAATCTCTTCATAAGAATGTACATAGCAAACAACAGGGTGGTTGGTGTCAATGTCTGTGAAAGCAAGCACCTTTTGAGTCCAGTCTATGTGGTTCAATTTTAGCCTCAGCTCTATTCAGAAGCTGATCCTAATTTTGGATATTTAATTTAGAGTATATGCGTAGATTACAGGCTGAGGCCCAGCAGGTGACTCTTCTTTTTGTAGTGAGGAGTCAAATGTTGACTCTGTACTTCTGATTTGGTCTAAACTCCAGAAATCAAATAACTTTTCAAGGACTTTTAGAAGTCAATACTTTGTAATAAATTTTAAAACAAAGTCTGAGCATGATAAGAAGGACAATAAAAATGTCCTATATGTACAGGCAAAGAAGAATTCCTTAAAAAAATGTTTCCCTTGTTTGTTGGGAGATAGATAAACTTATTTAGGACAAGTTTCTCAGGATGGTAGGTTCTTTGGAGTTTGTCCCTTTCCTGTTTCCCTTTGGGATTCATTACTTCACTGCTGCTGAGTGTGTCTTCCTTAATGACTGGATTCCCTGGTAATACCTCCCAGAAAAACAAATAAGCAACCGCTGTCACCTTTCTTTTTTGGAGAACAGTTTATATTTTTAAGATTTATTTACAGCTTTGTTCCCTAAAAGAACTGTCAGGTAGATTTTGTGTTTTATTATGCCTATTACTTTTTTCCCCTGTGAAAGTGACATCCCTTAGCCATAAAAAAATCTTGGCTTTTCCTCTTAAAAGAAGACTGGGAAGAGATTGTTATGCTGAAGACTGTATGAGATTTAAAACTAGTTAAAATGATGGAATAAGTGTCATGGAGTAGTTCAGTGTAGTTCGCACTGACTCATTATTCAGTTGCTTTTCAGAATAAATGTAATTGTAATTTTATGTTACCTTGACAGTAAATCAAATGCAAGATAGAATATTTTAAAAGTGGAGTGAATATAGGTGAATATAAGTTCCTGTATAATTTTAATTTGCTATGTTTGTGAGAGAAGAATGCTTTTATCTTACATACATCTGTCAGTTGGCTTTCCTGTTACAGATTTTAGGAAAGTATTTCCCTTAGAAATAAGAGACAAATTCAGCCACTGTCTGAAAACAAGTTGTGAGGAAACACCTTCTCCATTAAAAAAAAATAATAATTAGGAAATGGGAGATCAACTGAACCCAAAACCCGCATCAAGGAGAACTCTCATTTAAATGAAAAGGTAAGGCAAGTGAAAATTGTGCATGAGAAAGGACTGCAGAATGAGATGCAGAGATGTTTGTCCAGCATAATGGGTTTTAACCTGTGATACCTAGACTTCCAGGGACTGCAAAAAACCCCACCCAGGTATTTAAGAAAAGCAGGATGATTATTTGTTAGTGATCTTAAATTGTTCTATATGCTACTGAAAAATGGCTAACCTTCTGAAAGTAGAACAGGTTGAAAACCACATTTCTAGCTTATCATTGTGGGAACATTTGAACTGATGCTGTCTTTGGTGTAGCTGTATTCAGTTACAAGGTCATCCTTTGACTGTGGAGCCCTTTGATGAACCAGAACGCTCTGAGTTTATTCCAGGTGAGACTGCCAGTTTCAAAATAAAAAAAAAGACAGGGATTAAAGTAAAATCCAAGAATTTTCTAACTTTAACTCTTCCTCGAAATTTTTTTGAAGCTTTTATAAGATTTTGAATTAAAACTTTGAGAAAACATAAGCTGTAATTTATCTGTGTTCTTGTACATCTGTGCTGAAATGAAAGAGGGCCATAGGGTGATCTTGAGCGTACAACTTATATGTTACCTCATTTACTGTCTCTGCATTGGATTACTTCCATCCAAGACATATCTGTTCATCCAGGTTCCAGCACTAGGCAGAGCAGATCCGAGACGGTTAGTGCCATTTGTCCTTGGCTTCCTGGTTCTTTATGTAGGTTAACAGTACGGGCCAAGTTATTATTTAAATATATTTATTTAAGTGCTGTTAACAGCAGTGTTAAATGCTCTTCTGTTAGTGACCAGGCCAAATACATTACATATATATACTGTGGCTTCTTTTATGGCTTCCATTATCTTATCCTCTTATCCACTTGCAGCAAAATGTATTTAGCAGACTGAAAGCTTACAGAGCAGTGTGGAGTGACTGAGAAAGACAGCTTTTACTTGAAAGTAAGCACCAACAGTCTCTTCCTTAGAGAACTCAGCTGGGCTCACTCTTTTCTTTCATAGAATAACCTAATGGTTAGCACAGTTGCCAAGGAAATTAGAGACTTATATCCTATTACCTCCTCTAGCTGAAAAGGCTGTAAACCAAAACTTCCCAGGAGAATATATCAAAAGACTGGATATGGGGATACTCTTCAAAATTGGAGAGAAATTTCTTTCTTAAGAGACACGTAAAAATAGCAGAAGGATATTTAATTTTGAAGCCTAGGGTATAAGGCACTCACTTTTATGGCAGAATACCATGGTCCAAGTCACAGGATAGTTTTTGTATTTTCTTTAATGAGGGTTTCACTGATGCTATGTATCTCTCTTTTAATAGACCTGGCAGTCTGTGGATATTTTTTTTTTTTTCCAAATTATTCCTAGAAGATATTAAACCTGTGGAAACGTATTAGCTAACTAAAATATTATTCTTTGAGTTTTGCACATATTGCCTTCGCCTCTAAATTCTATGATGTATCATTTCTCTTGCTGTGAAACTCTCTTGATTTCTTTCTCTTTGTCTCATGTCTTGGGTGGAAAATGGGGAGAACTGTGATGGATCTCAGTGCCTATGGGAAGTAAACATACAGTCTCAGAGACCCAAAAGATCTGAACTTCCTGCACATAAAATTCACTATTACAGTGAAGAGCTACATAATGTCATATAATATTGCAACCTTTTCAACCTCTGTTGTTGTTTGCGGTTTGAAGCTGTAGACTGTGTCCAGAACTCAATAACTTGGGTCCAAAATAGCTAAGAGATTGGGATTATCGGTGAGTAATATTTGTCCCATACTACTTGTCAATAGTTATGAAGAAAATTGTTGTCTCATAACTAGAAAAGACAACACTGACAATGCTACAATGTTAACAGTTAACAGGAACATGTTTTCAGGGTATTTTTGCAGTCTATATAATCATGTGCAATGGGAGTGGAGTGTTTGTTGCAAACATTGCTTAATTACAGTCCGATTTTATTCATTCATGTTATATGCCGTAGATTCCAGTGAGTTTTAATTAAACAGAACATCTAAAGATTGCAGTGAGTGGGTTTTTTTTCAGAAAATTTCATGAAGGAATGCTGCTTTTGGTAGGGGCTTTTGCCTTCCATAATTCCAAGAGCACAAAATGCAGACTTGTTCCTTGGCGAAATGTTAGGTCTTTGCCCTTTTGGAACTGGAGGATGGTACTGGAATGAAGAAAATGGCTGTCTGTCTTTGCTAAAATAACCTTCATCTCAGTCCCATTCAGTACAAAAGAACACAGAAATTCCTAAAGAATACATTCTTCAGTGAATTCATTGTTTGAGGGATATTTTTCCTCTGTCTGTGTTAAAGGAGAAACTGAATATATGGAGAAAGAAAAAGTTATCACTTGTAGTATTTAGGTATTTAAATAATGCACAAGATTTCAGTGAATTTTAGCACCCTGGCAAGTTTCAAAATTCCGCTATTCTCTTGTTTATATCATGAGGAACAAAGAAAGAGGTAGCATTGGGTGCTATATTTCTCAGGGGACCCATCTGAAGTAATTTTTCATCCACGTCAAACCACTGCATGTATTTCCTCTCCTCACAGAAACTGTTAAGCTCAGAGCAAGCATTGCTATGGTGATAATGTATTGACTATTTTTTCACAGAGCAAAAAAATGGCATCCCTTTTATGTCTGGAAAAGATGCATTTTTTTATTGCTTACCTGTGACTCTTGCCTTCAATCCCTGCCAGGAAAGGCTTCCAGGAATAGTAATATATTTGTTTTCACACAGCAAAAGTTACGTTACAAACAAAGAAAACAGTATTACTAACTATTCTAAATATTAAGGCCAAGCACAGCTGTGAATAATGAAACAGCACAAAATATCACTTAATTTTTCAGGTTCTGCTGTGACTCATTGTTTAGAAATAAGAAAACACAGAGAATAAATCAGTTTACTGGTAAAGATAGTTCATCTGGAGCTCGGGAGAAAATGACTTTAAAAAAGACCAGTGTAGCAGGGCAGAGGCATCCATCATGTAAGTGGGAATTAAGCCCCTCTCCACTTTCCTCATCAGGCGTGTTTCTGAGTCGTGTTAAAGTAGAGAAACAACCCTGTAACACAGAGAGGACTAGGGTATGTGTGTATGCCCCAAATATGTTGGTAGCTGCATAGCAATAGTTTGGGGTTTTTTTTTTTTAATATTTTTCAGCTTTGGCAAAGCCAGAGAGACACTTTGGTGCTGTACAGGAGAGGGGATGTGTACATTGTCAATTCAGTGGCTATAGAGATCATTGTTTCTGCTCCCAAACCTTCCCACTGTAAACCTATGGCTGAAAAATGATTTAGTATAAATGAAGAACTGTACAAAAAAAACCAACACTAAAACCCACAACCAAAAAAACCGGCTTTGTTTTTGAAAGCTTATCTATTTTCATTGTTCTAAGTTGCCTCAGAAACTGATCTACCTGCAGTTTAGGGATTCTAATTTTATGCTATGGATATGTGAAAGGATTTGCCAATTTGCTATTGAATAGTGAAAAAACTGTTCCCAGTTCTTGCTAATTTCTAATAACGTGATACTAGAGGGTTTTTTTGGTATTATCAAAGACAGACACAATAGCGTATATTGGAGAGACTACTTAGAATTAAAGTTTGAGATTTTTCAAAGCGTTTTAACTATTTAGACTATTTTGAAAATTGTAGGTGGGATTCTATATGATTATGGAGGATATAGACCCAGGATGTTCCAAATATGCAGACAGTCCTTCAGATGGCAGCTCTTTATCAGTTTATCTCACCTGCAGATGATAAACAGTATAGGTCTCATATCAGTCTACTTCAATATCATACAAAATATGATACAGATTGTTTCTTATATGACTGCCATAGAAACTGTATGAGAATGGAAGGTTGGAGGAATGTAGACTGTAGAGTTTACTTCTACATCTTAAATAAAGAGATTTTCTAGGGATAATTTTATTGAATATGAAGGTCTGTTTGAGTTTCATTTTCACTTGCAACTTGTACATTTACAAATTAATGATTTTAAAATAAACATGAAATTATTAATATCTGACATTAGTATGCAACTCGTTACAATAAAATGTAGGTCATGCTAAAAATAACTGTCAAAACACTGAAATTTCTTCATAAATGCTTGTGAAACAATTTCTAGCTAATATACAGTCAAAACATAATTCCCCAAATTTAACAATTTTCAAGATGCAATTGGACAGAGTGCTAGAAAATTTCATTTAGGCTCCCTTTCGCCTGAAAGGTTGGACTAGATGATCTTTTGAGGTCCCTTCCTGAAGATTATAACAGCCTGCTTGTTTAGTTGTCTTGTACAAAGACCATGTCAAATAATTTATTGGATATATTGTCATTGATAGTATGTATCTGAGAGAAATTGAAATTCTGTTTTAACTAGATGGTCAGATGAACATCAGAAGTTGGCACCTGCTGAGTGATAGGACAGGATTAAATGTTCCTTCTAACAAAATGCGTATAAGTTGTGTTGGGTGTCCATGGCAAGGTATCATCATCATCATCAGATCACAGGTGTGGCCTCTGTGAGAAAAGGCCCTGTGTCAGACATAGTTGGTTCCGGCCAGCTCCAACCCATCCACCACAGAGCACAGCCCATCAGCCAAGATTGCGGTGCCACAGGGAAAACATGCTTAAGAAAAGGCAAAAACCACACACGACAGAGAGTGGAGAAGGGAACAAAAAGAGTGAGAAACAACAGAGGGAACACCAAAGTCACGGGAGGGGAGGAGGTGTCAAAGCAGAGATTCCTCTTCAGCTGCGAGGAGACCGTGGTGGAGCAGGTGTATACTCCTGAGGGACTTCAGCCCATGGAAAGCCCACACTGGATCAGGGGAAATATGTGAGAGGGAAAGGGTAGCAGAGATAAACCACCACGTACTGACCATCTCACCACAGCTCCTGCCCCACTCGGGGTGAGGAGGGGTAGAGGTGTTGGGAGTGAAGTTGGGCCTGAGAAAGGGAGATTCAATACCTGAATCTATTCTAATTGCCAATAAATTCATTTTCCCCAGGTCAAGTCTGGTTTACCCATGACAGTAACTGGTAAGTGATCTCCCCATCTCTATCTTGACCCACAAGTGCTCACATCCCACTTTCTCCCCCTGTTCCACTGAGAAGGGGGAGCGAGTGAGCAACCGGGAGGGTTTTTGGCCCTTGGCCATGGTTAACCCACCACAGTGTTGCAAGTCAAAATAAATTACTTCTTAAATGCATATTTCAGCAATCATTATGAAGGTCAATGCTAATTTTGTTCGTGTTTTATTGTCCAAGGATCATTATTATTAATTATTGGTATGGTTTTGTTTTGTGTTGAAGCATTTAAATTTTATATTTCAGAAATTGAGAGACTTTGGAGTTCAGAGTATGTGTTCAACATTAGATGCAAAATTAACTAAAATAGAGCTGCTAAAATATTTTTGTGACCTAGTTTGGGAAAGGAATAGAATATTTTCCCATTTATGGTAGGGCAGACATACACAATGTCTAATATAACAAGTGATATCTTTATTTTTTTTTTAGCTTATCTGTAATAACTCTGCATCACAAAATTCATGGTCAAGGACACTGAATCTTGTCATTCTGATCATGGTGGATGCTATAAATTATCTGATCTCACTGAACTCAATATCTTAGAAACCCAAATCTCTCCTGAGAAAAAGGCATTGCCTGGTAGTCTGAGTGCTATATTACGAATCAGAAATATCTTTGTTTTGCCTTACCAGATGTCAGTGTGGTCTCCAGTTAGCTAGTGTGGGAGCTATCGTGAACCAAAACTGCAGCATTTTTCAACAACACGATGTTGTTTTTCAGTTTAGAGTGTACTGGTATGCAGTAGTAGGAACGCCATGTCCTGTTTTGGTCACTATGTTTTTCTAAGCTTTAGATGAACTGGAAAGAATTGAGAGGAAATCAAAAGGATGAGAAGAGGGTTAGAAACGTTTATCTATAAAGAAGGTTTGAAGACCTTACCAGTACCTCTGTGAGACCACTCTTTATTATCTTTGAACAGTTGTGGTGATTGAAGGAGGTCCCTGATGAGTGGTAAAAAGCAGATGTTATATAGATTTCAAAAAGGTCAGGAAGAATGCTACAGTGAACTGTAGGTCAGTCAGCCTCCCTTCAGGGTCTCAGAAGATTATGGAGAAAGACTTCATGGTAGCCGTTTTCAAGCATGTGAAGGACAAGAATATGTTTGAACATGGGTTTACCAAGGCCAAGTATGGTTGATTGCCTCCTATGATATTATTGGCTTTTTGTATTTGGTGGAGGGAGTGGTGTATGTCATTCGCCTTGAATTATGCAAGGCCTTTGACATAGTCTCCCATAACAAACGTGTAGCCTAGATACAGAGTGGATGGACTATAAACTGGATGAAAAACTGACTGGAACACCAGACTTAATGGGTAGTGGTCAACAGATAAAAGTCTGACTAGCAGAGATATTCCTCAGGGGCCAGTATTTGGATTGATTCTACTTAATACTTTCATCAATGACCTGGATGATGAAACCTTTAACAGTGCAAGTTTGTGACTGACACCAAAATGGCAAGGGGAGGGGCGGACAGTGAGGGAAGAAGGCAACACTGATCAATACACTGAAGGGAAAGGCTTGCCATTTGGAGCAACCTTGATATCCTGGAGAAGTGGACTGACAAGAACTTCATGGAGTTTAGCAAAGCCAAATGCAAAATCCTGCATCTGAGACAGAACAACCGCATGCAGCAATACAGGCTGCTGAGGTAGCAGCATTGCAGATAAGGACCTTGGGGTGCTGGTGTACAACAAATTAAATGCAAATCACCAGTGTGCCCTGGTGGTCATGAAGGCCAATCTCATACTGAGGTACGTTAATGATTGTAGCCAGCCAGCTACAGTAAAGTCCTTATTCCCCTTTACCTGGCACTCTGAAAGCCACATCTGGTGTACTGCGTCCAGCTTTGTGCATCCCAGTACTAGGCAAAGTTAGTCCAGCAAAGCATCATTAAGAAGGTTGAGTGGCTGGAGCATACTTTGTATGAGGCTGAGTTGCCTGGATTTGCTTGGTCTGGAGAAAAGAAAGCTAAAAGGGGATCAAATTGCTGTCTTCAGTGACTGGAAAGGGATTTACAGAGCCAGACTCCTGTAGGAGGTGCACAGCAAAAGGACAAGAGCTATTGGTCACAGGTTGCAATAGTGAAAATTGTAACTGAATATAAGGAAGAAAATTTCAGGGTGAAAATTGTTAAGCACTGGAACAGATTGCCAGGAGAGGTAATGAAATTTCCATCTTTGGAAGTTTCCTCGAGCAACCTGATCTAGCTTTGAAGATCGCTCTGCTGTTAACGCTTCTAGAAGGGCAAATTGATCAAATTGTTTCTGGTTTAAAAATATAAAATCTGATCTTCCCTAAGAACACAAGAGAGAGGTTCTTTCCAGAGCTTCACTTCCATGAATCTTTTAAGGCTATCTATAAAAAATAAATTGTGTTTCACAGCACCTAGCTGTTGGGTTTTTTGATAAATACTGGAATTTGTGCCTGTGAATAAGGCGCCTATGCTTTGTCTGGTGTTCTGGAGTATTCAGGCACATAAGAAAGGGAGTTATAAAAGTCAGTGTGTGGATGCACACTGTGAAATGTATACACAACATAAATGTGTACGTGACAGGTATATAATTTTGTAAGTTTAGGGAATTTGTCCAGCTTTGCCTGAACTTCTCATAAGGACAGTTTCTGTTCACAGTAGGAACCAATTCCAGGAGTTGTATGCCTCTGTCAATATTACAGAGGCATGGTAGAAACTAGAAACTGGGATGCTCTCTCTCTCTCTTTTTTATTTTTTAAATCAGCTGCTCAATTGTTAGTATACTTAGCAAGGTAACACTAAGTCAGCATTTCTTAAGTGCTTTGAAGATAAAAGGCAATATAGAGCAGTAATTATCGTTACTAATTAGCATCACACCAAACTTGACTCACTGACTGGTTTTTCAAGTCTTAAAAGGGTTGTCAGCAATCTTCTGGAAAACTTGAAAACCTTTTTCTCACAGACAGAAAGTGAGAGCTGGAAAGCATTGATGTAAAGCCAGTGAACAGCTTTGGGTTTATCTGGCTCAAATAAGAGTAAATTCAGTGTCAGGTGAATCAGAGGCTAGCCTTTAATTTGGGGCCATTCTCCAAGCCAAGAAAGTAATCGTTAAACAAACATAATGGAGCCAGACTCCTAACTTGTGCAATTCTATGAAATCAAAGATTCTCCATTCCAGGATCAGAACTTAGTTTGCTCAACGGGTGCAATTGATTCCCAGGCTTCCATATTCTGCCTCTATCATTGTAGACATATTACCTGCTGAGGATATTTTTTAACTAGAAATGTTGAACCTGTTGTCATGTGACTCCAGTCTCATGGGTATGGCTCTCTCTTCTCAATTGTATTTTTAAGTGCAGATACATTACATTTTAATGCAGATACATTTTTAATACAGCCTTTCTTAATTTTAGGCCTGTTGTCTATATGAGCTAGATGCCTATCTAGAGCTAGATATAATAGATAGCTAACCAGAGCTGGAGAGATATTCAGACGATGAAATGTGAGTGCCCAACCTAGGATGAGATTAATAGCTTTCTAAAGTCCATTGACTGGACCAATTTTCTCTCTACTGAAGTAATAGAAGCCCTCAAGTTTCTCTTAGATTTAGACCATCTACATTATAGAAATGTAGGCATTGGGCAGGTTGAGTTACACCTGTGAATATCAGGCATGTAAAATGTCCCCATTGACCTAATCAATTACAATTGCCCTGAGCAAGTCTAACACACATGAGCAGAATTAACCCCTTCTCATAACGCAATAGAAGGACGTTCAGGAGGCAGAGAGTTGTTAGTGATGCCTCTCTTTACTCTTATGGCAGAGTGTGCCATGTAATGTTACCCGTTCACACACTAGTGTAGATACTGGAGCATTTGGGAAAAAGATAAGTGGTTGGGTTGGACACCATCCTTTTCCTGAGGAGCTCAAATTTATATCTCTAGACGGTCAGCCTAAACAGTGGATGGTCTGTTTTGAGAGCAGATGCTTCCCATCTCATTTCCCAAAGAACTGCCAGATAATGCGGCAAGTTCATGGCAGCACAAAAAGGTGATTGAATTCCTTCCTGGGAAAACCACATGGCCATCAGATTGTTTTACAAGAAAGGTCGTTCCATTTTGTGAAGAACCTGATCCCATCATTTATCACTGGGCAGGTATTTTTATCAATTAGCTATTCCCTGGTGTAAGATTTAAAAGCCGCTTTCACTGACCGATTTCAGAAGACAGGAAGTGCCACACCTGCATTTTGTGCAGTGTCTACACCTATCTACACTGCCTGTGAGACTGAGCCTGTCACGGATGAAGGCAGAGGAGAGCTTAATTGCTGATCATGGTCAGACTTGGGCCAAGTTACTTAGCTCTTTAAGACTGTTGCACTTTTAGGCACATGTTTAAACTCAAAACATTTGAGGAACCTGCAGAGTTTAAAGAGTCATGCAGAAACTGAAGGAGGATTTTGACAATCATCTCAGTTTTGGATTTATATGTACAAGTTTATATGTAAGTGGTTTTTAGGCCTCTGCCCAAGATGTTATCGTAACTACTAAAAATAATTCATGGCATCTATCTGCGGGCACAGTTTTAAATTAGAACTGTTTCTCATTCATAAGCTTGCACGTGTGTGTTCAGGCTAAAGATGTTCTTCAAACGTTTATTGATTTCTGGGATGAACAGATCTGACAGTAACAGGAGGCAGACCTGCTAACCTCTGCAAGCTTCCAAGATTTAATGTACTTTCTATAATCCCTGAGAGTGTGAAGGGACCAGCCTCACCCTATTAATTACCAGCATCAACACATAAGATATAAATAGAAAATATAAGACATAAGATACAAATCAAAACATGCATTTCCTTAGACAAGTGGGTGTCCAGAAAAGAAAGTTGGCACTCTTCCTGAAGGAATAAATGGAAAAACAGGATTACTGTAATACGTGAAGCTCACAAAAGAGCTTACAATGTTAAGGCTGTATGGAAAGGAAAGGGCTTTGAAAGGAAAAGCTGTTACAGGCAAAGGTTGTTGGCAGTAAACAACTTAGTTGTTTAAAGTCAGGGGTCTTAGATGTTTTTAGGCTTCTGCATCTACAAATGGTGTACATGAAAGCTAGGCTACTGACTTGTACTGTGAGAGGAAAGAATTTGGAGTTTCAGAATGGGAACCAGTGTATCTGACTTCATGGAGCATGTCACTACAGAGCAACAGGCATTTAGAAATTATAATTCAGAATTGTATCTGAATTCTGCTCTTCTCTGAAACTTTGGTGCCCTGCAGAGGCTGCATAGAAATGTCTTCTTATGCTAGAAGTGTATAGACTTGAATTCCATGTAAAAGACAGAATTAATATCTTTTTTTTCCCCTAAAAATCAAGTAAAAGTCATGTTTAAAAAGACTGGTGTAGGCTGAATTATTTCACTCTATTTTCTTTTAAGCCATGATTTGCGACGATATCCAAGGCCAGTGAAACAGAAAAATTTTAGTCGGATGGATTTATCGTCCTAGCTTAAGTAGTGTCTTTTTATATGTGGTAAAACAGCATGGCTTTTGAAATGGCCACCAAAATGAAAACTAAATGTCACAGTACCAGTTTTATTGTCACAGTTGCAGTTTCTATAATCCATGCACAGCCATTCATGTTCTTGCTTACAAGATGCTGATTTTTTTTGTTGTTGTTGTTTGCAACATGATACTTTTTAATTGTAGTTTTGAGGGTACATGTCATATCTAAGGGGCTGATCAAAGAAGGAGGAGCAAGTATATACCATTTCAGATGAGTGCAGAAGACATTTAATTTATAGAACTTCTGAAGGTCCAAGTGTTAATCTGGTGTCATTAAGAGAAATTCTTGGTGTGCTTTTCTGGGAGCTATCTGGATCTGCAATCATCTTCCAATTCAGGATGCTGTTGGAACTTGAACAAGGGTAAAAGATTTGTTGAGAAAGCTGAATGGTAAATAAACTACTTCAAATATAAAACATGAAGTGTTGCAAGGAAGAGATGGATGGAAGGATCTTCCCATAGTCAGTGAGGCTGCAAAATCTCATTATCAAGTATATGTTACCATTTAGGGGGAAATATAATGCCGTTAAAGGATTATTCATTAGTCACACATTTTGAAATAGAAAGTGCTCTGTACTGTGAACAGTCGCAGTCATCAGAAATGACCTCTCAGTTTATCTAGAAGTGATAAAAAGGACTGACCTTACCGCAAAACAAAGCTTCTTTGGAGTCATCTGGAAGTGAACTACTGAAGAGTGAAAACCTATCTGTTATAAGCTAGAAACGAAGCTAGTTGTGATAAGAAAGCTAAGACGAATTTTAGTTGGAGAATGGGAGATGTATTTTCTTTAATTAAAGGTAGGTGAGATTTGAAAAGGGGCTGAATGTTACTACAAGGCCTTAGAGTACATATAATGTACTGTCATAAAGAGAAAATCATTATATTTGTTTATGGTATATTACATTAATATTTTCAGGTTTCTGCTTAAAGAATAAATCTCTTCACCAAGAAATATATAAAATATGTTGTATTGCAAATACTTGTCTATATCATTATCCATCTATAGATATATATATATCTGTCTACCACCAGATAGGAAGGTGAGTCATTCAGAAGCTAGTATCATCACATCTGAGCAAAAGTTATAGGCGTGTATGTCTTAAAGAATCATCCTCAGATTTCACCACCTTAGCTGGTACTGCTGTCTCAGATTTCATGTTCAATGAGTCACTGATTCAAACCAAGAGCTCCTATTTTTGAAGAGTGACCTCACTGTCAGGATGTGAGGAGGATGGTGGCAAAAAGCATTTCTTTCAAAGCTGCACTACTTGGCAGAAAATAATTGAAGATTCATTATGCTGCTGAGAAATAAATACAAGAGGGATTTTGAATGTAGCAGACTGGCTAGGACCTCGGAGGGCAGAGACTGGTATTTCACTTACTGAATTGCTTATGGATATTAAATAGGTGTGGGCTAGTCCTTGGTGTTCATGCACGTCTAATAGTCTTCTGAGGTGGGAAATGGTACTGCTTAGGAAGAAAGCACTATTTTATTCACTTTTTCAGGCTATTCAGAAGTTAGATGGATGGAGCAACAACCATGTTAGCAGCAGTGTGTTCTCCAAGGATTTCTTAAAGTGAACTAAAGTGGACTAGCTCAAGTAATTAAAAAACTATAATTCAAGTGTATTTTCATGTAGCCTTAAACTGGCAGCTGAAGGTTGTAACTTCTTAAACCATTCAGGTTTCATTTTTTTCAGCAGGATTCCCTCATGACAAACAGTTAATATCAAAAAGTTATTCAAAACGTCTCTCCTAATCCAGATATTAGAAAGTAATCTTTTTTGTTGGTTGTACAACGACCCTTGTGTTAGGCAAAATAATTGTTCTTGTTTGGAAATACTGCCTTCTTCAACTTTAGTTCAGTGTGATTGATCCATTCATTACAGCTAACTTGGCTGCCTTGGCAACACTTTGTTTACCAATATCAATATACTTTCCAGAATAGAAGTATTAACAAGTTCTTTTTAAGTTCTTCATAGGTCACAAAGAGATAATAAGAATGGTAAAGCAAAAAAAACCAAAAATACAGAAAATTGTAGATTCTATATAAGAAACTTTGCCTTCATTATAAAAGGTTTAATAGTCAGTATTAAATTCAGTGATATTAAATTATCAGATTAGAACATTTTATGCAAGCAGTATCAGTATTTCAGCTTAAAAAAACACAAGTAACCAAAAATTCTTTCTCAAAATTCCTTCATTAGTTGAAACCGATTAAGGCTGATGGTTTAGGATTCCTGCATTTTAATTAAACCAGATGACATAAAAATTTAAAATGAATTGGTTATAAACAAAACAGCTTCCTGAAGTTTAGTCTTAACTCATTCAATAGAATACTTTATATTCCTTCTTCTCCGTCTCCCTGCAGTTCTACTTAATTTATCTTTTTCCTTTCCTTCCTTGCTTTGTGATTTTTCTTTCTTTCTTTCTCTTTTCGGTCTCCATCACTGTTTCTGACTTGTCTCATTTCCCCATTCAGAGTTTATTTTTGACCATGTATGTCTTGCTGCCAACCCCTCAACTCCAAATGAGTTTGAGAGAGTACTGTTTAGTGTCATTCAAAATTTTTAATGCAAGACTGTTGCCCAGTTTTCTAAGTCCTGACTCCATTGTTAGTCAGTTCAGTACAAACTCCCAATGACCTTGGTGTGTGCAAGATCAGTTCCTACAATTAAAAATACAAACAATAGCACAGACAAGCTATGACAGTGGGAAAGTACAGCATAAAACTTCTGGCTGAGAATAATAATGAATGCGTGTGGTCAGCAGCACTGGTAGGGAAAGGTGGAAGACAAAAAAACACAAGGTGAAGTATAGCTTTCTCATTCTTTACGTCACTAGATAGACATATTTAAAAGAAAGATGCTTAGTGCAACAAGGAAACTTAGAAGGAAGTGTGCCTGTGAGAACTTCAGAACAGAAATTTCAATAAATAAATATTTTTCATCACTTTTTAAATTATTTTGTTACATGTTTATAATTCCTAGAGTTACTTATAGGCTTGAACATTTTATGTATTCAATACACAGCTATAAAATTAATTTGAAAGTTTGTGAAGCCAGACAAAAATCTGACCTGCTTGAAAGAGTTTGCATTCATGAGAATGATGAGAAATCTTACATAAGCTTAATGTTATGCAAAAAAGGAAATTTCACCCTCTTTAATACTTTTTAATTGTTCGTGTTTCTGATAATTGGTATTCTACAAGATGCTAGTTATGACTGGAATATTGTGATTGGAATACAACCTGAAATGGGTGTTTTATTATTAGCATATCTTTTTGAACTTTCACATGGAAATTAGTTCTTAATTTCTGTTGCCTCTGTTTTCATCAGTCTCATCTTACTCTTTATATTTTCTCACATTCCAAGTAAGCCCCACCAAATCTTGTGCATATTTTGATAAATTCAAGTTAACAATTGCTGGTTTTATGTATGGAATAAAATAGATGTTTCCACTTATTTTTCACTTTTCTACCTGCATTGTGAGTGAAACTAGCTTGTAATGGTATCATATGTAAGACTTAGATATCTCTATCCTGCAACTTCAAAGTTTTAATTTTTTTCAAAATTAATTATTTGGTTTCTTCACAATTTGTGGAAAGTTAGCATACTACTGTATTTTTGTTCTTTTAATGGGTAATAGAAAAATAACGTTGTTGTGCATAACTTTAGCAGAACTCTAATAAAAGCTTCCCAAATTAGATCAAAATTATTATAAGCAATTAAATTGCCTGAGAAAAAACTATATTCAATGTTTTCTTTCTTTTTTTTTTTTTACTACAAAGATATAGAATTAAAATTTCAAATTCTAAATTACTGTATATGCAGCTATAAAGTCCATTCACAGAAATGTGGGATATTGAACCATTGGTAGTTAGCATATTCCCTAGGTTTTTTTAATAATGTAACAGAAGACATTTGGCCTTGCATAATCTAATCATAAAATAGAATTGCATCAGGTCTGTATTCTCATACTAGATTAGGGTGAGAACATAAACTAATAAAGTATATTAACTTTCAATTCTATTTTTATTTCTACAGAGAA
>VXAK01017891.1:8714-81393 GCA_013399435.1 Arenaria interpres
CTGGCGCCGGGGTGAAATGTGGCTGGAAGGCGCTCCGGCTGTAGCAGAAGGAGGCGGGTTGTCGCCGGCCCCCAGCGGTGCTCCACGCCCCCGGGGCCCTCTCGCGTCAGGCCGGTCCCCTCTGGGTCCCGTCTGGCGGCTGGGGCCGGGGGGCGCTGAGGGAGCCGGGCCGCGGGTCCGGTCTCCACGGGCTCCGGGCTCCACGGGCTCCGTGNAACCACGACACCCTGCTTTTGTTTGTATATGAAAAGGTTGTTTCATCTGCACAGGAGCAAAGGTGCTAACGTCAGAAGTTGTGATGAAAAACACGGATTTTAAGTTCTCTCAGTTCACTGAAGCTTACCCTGAATGCTCCTTCCCATCAGCTGCCCAATTTACATGTCCTCTATAGAGTGTCAACTCGTTTGATGTATTATTATAGGTTATACGTAATAATTACAGCTATCTACATTTCTGCAGGCAAGTACAAATTGATTTCTGCTAATTAAACATCTACCGCCTAGTTTTTAAGATGGAAATGCCTACGCGTTCATACGGCATGCGACAGATTCTGAAGCACGTAGGGCTACAAGGAGCAGATTAAGTGGTCCCTACAACTGCTTCTCTAAAGGGAGTTTAAGGATGCAAAAAAGGATAATCAGGAGACTGCTTCCAATGTAGCCCTAAACTTCTGCAAACTTGTACGTTTATGTGAGGTGTACTCCACTTGCTTCATTATCTGTGTATCCTACGTAAAGATACACATATTGTTGGTCAAGAAGCACGTTTGCTTGAGCCATCGAATACCAAGTGTTTGCCTCTGATCTGAAGCTCCTACTGGGGCCTGTCATAAGTCCAGGAGGATAAGCAACTTACTTAGTTTCAAGCAGAAAAAACATTATTTTGCTATTTGCCAGGAGCATTTTAATATATAAGTACATGTGGCAGTAACAGTTTGGAAAGAAAGAGGAGAAGTAAGAATATAATTAAGTTTTATACTTTTCTTTAGAAAGCGTTTGAGTTGTTTCTGTTTGTTGGGTAACCTGTTTTATAAGGAGACTGATGGAAATGTTGCATAATTAATGTAGGTGTATTTGCATTGTTATTGTAGGGCCAAGAATTGTACTTAAAACATGACATTTACCTTATTCACTGTCAGTGAAAGTACCACACAAGAATGAAAGTCTGATTTATACCCATAAAGTAAGTTTTGTGCTATTCGTGTGGCTGTGGTTTCATTTCACCTATACTTCTGTTTCAGAAGGAGCCAACATTTTTTGGCTCTGTAAAATGCAAAAAAGTCATGCTTCTGCGGAGGCAGCATTTTTTTCTGTTCTGAGAATATTTGTATAAATGCTCAAAAAGGATTATTTTACCAGCATGATATTTACTGGATTAAATGGTAGCATTTGTACAACCTTAGTAATGGAGTTTGATTCAGACACAGAGAAAACCTGTGAGGAGAATAATAAAATTTGAAATCCATATAGTGCCCAAAAAGTATCACATGGTGCTATTCCACACCTAATGACTGTCTCACTGATACAGAGACGTGCCTTTTGATTCTTCTAGAAACAAATCCATCAAGAATGTATTCATTTCATAGTTCAAAGTTCTGTAGTGTCTCACGTTAAAGAAAATGAAAAACTAATCTGAAAACTCAGTTTGTTGTTAATTCTAACACAAACCCCATCAGTCCGCTGAAGATTACTGAGCTGTATCTGTTTTCTTTGTACGTGATGTTAAATGGAATGAGTTTTTTGTTTCACAGAACAGACTACAAACAGTCGTTTGTAATTAAGTGAGTCTTTTGAAATCGCATATATTGTGCCTTCACAAAACAGGACAGATTCACAGTATACAATAATAATCTCACAGAAGTCTGCAGAGCTTCAAAAAGGCAATTTCCATGCCTGATGGAAAGGCGTAAGAGATTTTTCAACTCAGTTTTGAAGATTTAGGGACTAACTTGTTCAAATAAGATTTAGTTAATCATATTGTGTACGATAATAGACTTTTAAGCTTAATTTCTTTCTGCATATTTTGTGTAGAAACTTGTTTTTAACTGAGATTCAGAATGATACAGAATAACTGTCTAATGGTTGACCTAACTGGATTTTGGGTCCCTAGCACTTAAAACACTGAAAGTACATGTATAATTTTTGATGAGTTTATTTTCAGTTGCAAAGTCTTCCAGAGTGTTAGACAACCTTTTATGATGTCTTTAACAACTGGGTCTTCTATTTGGTGTTCTGAGACATTTTATCTGAAAAATAGCAAAATATTTGCATTCATATGACTTTTTTTAATTTTATTTACATATGCTCTATTTTTCTTACGTCAGAAATTCTACTCTTACAATATAGAAGCAGTGTTCTACAATGAATAGATGTACACAGAAGAATGTACTGTTGCTCCGGACTTGTATGTGTTCACACATTTGGATAGACTTCAGAAGTTGGTGGGAAATAATCTCTCAGTGCCAGTCATATTGATGGTAAGAGCACAGCTTCTTTTGCTGATCATTGATGATGACAGAATGTTAGATCAAGGGGAATTTTGAAGTAGTTCTAGAGCAGTTTAAGACTTGATCATAGTTTGTGTAATTCCATGGAAAACTGCCTCTTTTGATACAGGGTCACTGAGGCTAACAGAAAGGGACAGAAAAAAATCTGTGGCTAGAAAGGGAAGCTACACACCTGCAATCCAGAAATCAGATGCACAGTTTTAAGAATAGGGATGAGTGATGGGATTATTATTATTATTCCACCACTGAAAGCTTTAAAAGGATGGTTGGGTTTGTATGGTATGTATTTGTCTTATGTGCATGTATATATACGTATATATAAAACAGAGTGTCTTTCAACCACACATTATATATCTGAAGCAGGAATTGCTCCAGGAAGTTCCCATGCCTTGTTATTCAGAGGGTCAAATTAGATGATCAGACAGCGAAAATAAGTTTCTCCTGCAGTGAAGGAGTTCAATCTCTTTTTCTCAGAGAAAATCCTTTTTAATTTGAGATGTGTTATCCACAATCTGGACCAGAAGATTGAAGTGTCACAGCACGACATTCATTGTGACAATATTTTCCTCTCTTTCTAAATCTTCTCTGCTTCCCCTAAAGCGGCAGTTGGACAGATTGAACTAGGACAACCAGGAATGTGTGTTGCCTTTTGGAAAGCAGAGCTACTGCCCATTCTGTGGTCTTGAGAACCTGTGAAAAATGTTTGCGTATTATTCCTGGAGATGGCCTCTGTCATGTGAAGTTTTTTCATCCTTTACATCTGCTTACCATGAAATATTATGCATTGTAATACTCTTAACATTTATGTTCCTAAAAACAGTGGTTCAATACTATGGAAGTTTTTCGTTCAAAGCACTCTGTACCAAGCAGGCAGCCTCTACCAAGAATTGTGTTTGCTGCTTTGGACTGAACAGGTTGGCAAAATGAGCAGAAGGTGATGTTGACTTCTGTCAAAAGATAGATTGCAGAGCAATTCCTTGTCAAGAACAGCTTTAGGCAGGCAGAAGTGATATCTGTTCATTGTGCTCTAAGCTTGAAAATACATTATCAGATCTGGTGTGTTGTAGTAATGTTATCCTCAGTTGGCTCTCACTGCTGGGTAGCGTGTCACTACGCTCTTCTCTTGGACACAAATACTTTCTGTGTGTCCCGACATGTTGGATGTGTTTTCTGGCTGGTAGCAGAGGCCTTTATATCTCCTTTTTTGCGTAGAGCTAGATTCTGTGCAAACGTTTCCTCTGCTTAAAGCCACCTTGAATTTCTACCAGATAAAAGTCATCCCATCTCACTCCTTGCGTAATGGAATTTGTATGTGAGATGGTCACAAAATTTCAAGCGTTTGAAACAACAGGATTTCACTGTAAAACCCAAATCTGTAAAGAAACAGCATGTTTCGGTTCACTTCTTGAAATACAGAATCTGCTGACTTTCTTGCCAGCTTGTTTGGTGAGAAGCCGTGGGTCCTACTGCCTGCAAACCAGGACATTGTTCATGAAGAATTACTAAGTCTAGGACTGCAAAAAAAATACGAACTGAACCAGTTTTGAATAAAACTGGCAGAGGTTGGGGGGAAGATTGTGAAGACTAGCTCCAGGGTCGGGCTGCTACGTGGGTGACACCTGAATGTTTTGGCTTCTCGTTAGTGGCAAAGGGCATTTTGGGCTCCCTCAACTTCCTTGGAACAGACAAGAAGTTCTTGAAACTTAAAGGGATTCTGGGGGCACACTGAATGTCAAGACAGGTAGCTCTGTTTCAGATCTGGAAATACCAAAATGTGAAATAATTAAGCAAATCCTTTCTTTAGAAAGCTTAGCAGGTGTTTAAATACAGATGTAAATCCCTGAAAAGCTAAGAGAGTCAAAAGCCTGCAGAGTTTGCAAGAAACTGTCCAGTTTGACCGAATATGCTCAGATTTGATGGGCAGATCATCTTAAAATGTCACATCTTGTGGAGAAACAGAACGACTGGCTTTTTAGGAGAGAATACTTTTCCCCACCTCCTGTGATTGCTGTTGCTAACATTTTTTAAATGCCAGTTTTTCCCAGGAGGCAAGAGAGATTAAACAGCACCCGCTTCTAATAATCCACCTGAGTACTTGCTGCTAAAACATGGCCTGAATTTGAGTAGATGCTTCGTTAAGGCTCCCCACCTGCCTTTGATATCTGGCTTTAGCATAGGCTCCCTGTGTGATCATAAGAATTCATTTAAGGCAGAATTTTCAAAGGTGTCATCTAAGTAACCTGGGTGCCTGCATTTCGAGAGAGGCTTAATCACTTATGGCTGGATTCTCAAGGGGCCTTTGAAACCTAGAAAACATGATAGTTTTTAATCAGCTTTCAGAAGCCTGCTTTCAGGTCCTGCTAAGGAGACTGGAAATTCCATTATTGAGTTCAATAGGATATGGGTTAAGTCGAAATAATACATTGATGCCTCCCTGTTTAATTTTTTTCTATGCCTTTGACCTAGCAGCAGAGAGTAAAACCTCTGATGCAATCTGTACAGCCATTCTGCAAAGTGTAACAACTTGCAGCGATGAGTGTTTTATAGTGATCTTTTTCATCCTTGCTGCAGCTGAAACAAGGATGAAATGCAACAGAATCTGTGAATAATGAAACATAAATGCTATGATGAAATTTAAAAAATTCAGCTCCCTAAGTGAGAGGGAATACTCAGATAATTCATGCAGGTACATATAGTGCACTAATTCCGTGACCCAAAGATATTGGAAAATAAAGTCTGTGAATTCCAGCAGTACTGGTGGGAGAAGAACAAAAACTAAATATAGATCAGTTACTTAAAAGTTACAGTGTTGTATCATGTTCCCTTTTATTTGGTGGATTTTTGCACTGCCACCAAACTGGGTGTTTGAGCTTGTATTTGCTCCACCTCCAGCTTTTTGTCCTTTTACCTTCTTTTATCCTGGAGGGAGCTAACACAACTAAATCTGGTTTTGTGCATGGTGAGGGGGAGTTCTAAGCTCCTGTTTCAGCAAGAGCAGTGAATTATATTAGAAAAAGTGAGTGGGTCTTAGTTATGGAAAATAATTATGATCTTTACTTTGCTCCTGAGGTCTTCGCTCATCTGATTGCTCCCGCTTGGTCAGCATTGCCAAATTCATTCAAGATGCTCTCTTGGACAGTTCCCTAAATCAGATGTTGTTTTAAAATAAATTTATTTAAAATATTTAAATATGAAGTTCTTGTTGATCATCTTGTTTCTGAACCTTTGTCCTTACGCCTTCGGGCTTTTCTTCAGCTGAAGGCTGTATAGTTGCTTAAAAACCAATCATAGAGTCATAGAATATAGAACAGTTAGAGTTGGACCTTAAAGATCATCGAGTTCCAACCCCCCTGCCATGGACAGGGACACCTCCCACTAGAGCAGGTTGCTCAAAGCCCCATCCAGCCTGGCCTTGAACACTTCCAGGGATGGGGCATCCACAACTTCTCTGGGCAACCTGTTCCAGTGTCTCACCACCCTCACAGGGAAGAATTTCTTCCTAATATCTCATTGAAATCTCCCCTTGTTCAGTTTAAAGCTGTTAGCCCTCATCCTGTCACTCCACTCCCTCGTAAAGAGTCCCTCCCCATCTTTTCTGGAGTCCCCCTTTAGGTACTGGAAGGGGATATAAGGTCTCCCCGGAGCCTTCCCTTCTCCAGGCTGAAGAACCCCGACTCTCTGCCTGTCTTCATAGGAGGGGTGCTGCAGCCCTCTGATCATCTTCATGGCCTTCAAGCAAAAGAAAGAAGTACTGATTTTGTTACATAACTCCAGAAGTTTTAAGAATAAATTGTGGCAAGGGTAGCAAAGGTGATAATACAGCTAACAAGACTGTCACCTTGATTACGCTCTTTTTTCATTCAATTTACTGCAAGCAATTGTATTCAAGTAAAAGTGTACTGAGAGTCTTTGCTTCTAGTAGTGTGAAGTTAGTGGGACTAAATCACATATGCAATGGGAGAAGCGCGCAAAAAGATTTTACAAGACTACACCTTTTGTGAATTATTTTTTTAGCAATGCAAACACTTGATTTCTCTGTTCATTGATAACTTAATGAAATAGATTGGATTGAACCACTGCACCTTTTTTGGGGGAGGGATTAGAAGTAGAAAAAAAAGCACTTTTATGTCAAGAAGTTTAATTTCAGTTATGATCAATTTAAGTCTTTGTAATTACAAAACAATGATTTTCAAATCTTTAACCTTAAAAAAATTCAAATATTTAGGCTTCTTTGCAATTTTTTTTTTTTTTTAACCAGAAAGGCTTCTAATTGAAGGTGTAAATTGTAAGCTTGTAAATGAAGGTGTAATTTTTTTGTGCGTTTCCTATTTCCGTATTGATGAAAATGGGGCAGTAACGTGTGAAGAGTGCAGACTGAAAAAACAGCAACCACGTTACGAACTCAGTGTACGCTGGTTAAATAAGTGCTAAGTATTTCTGTCAGCCAGAAGGTGGTAGCAGAATTCTCCCGTAACAGCTCTGAATTGTGTTCCAGCAGGCATTCTCGATACAAAGTGATTTTGAAATGCAGTTCAGAAAACATATTTTTTTCAGTAGCAGGAACAAATAGCATTGACATTTTTTTCATTTGGCAGCATCTTTGAGTAGAAAAGTGTCTGCACTTACGCCTGAGATGTCATGCATCGGGAATGCGTGTGGGATCTGTTACTTGGGTTTTGTCTCTGTTTTTTTGCAATTGTAATTATGATTTTTACAGACTTTTTAATGCCAAAGGGAGCCATTTATGGGCTGAAGTGACAAGAGATTTGTTTTGCTCATGATACCGCAAGACTGGAAGATGTCAGTATCATGAGAAGACCAGATAACACATTTTTTCCGTCCAGAGGAATTCTGTCATTCTCTCACAGATAGGAACCCAAATGCAGAGAATATTATCCATCAGCTGGGACTGATGCAGCACCACACTCATACTCTTAACAAGTTTAACAACTTGAAGATGCAAAGGCATGTTTTATTACTGTGTTTGATTATTTTTTGATGGCCTTGTGATACTCGTGTGACTTCCTGGTGAGTCAGTTCCCTGTGCAAATAGCCATTCCCATTTCAGCAGGGACACTCTTCATCGCTGACAGAAACTTGTAAGAAATGCAGGCTCTGGAGCACCACCCATCCCTCATTTTCTTCCGAACCATTGTATCACGGCTCTGATGATACCCAGTACTCCTCTGCAGACTTCTTTAAGAAATTGTTCTGTATCTTAGAGATAGTTTCTATGGTAACTATAGTCGTGGAGGTTTTTTAACTTAGTGGACAGTTTGGAAATGGAGGGAGCAGAGTTTTAATGTGACATTAGGAAGAGTCACCACAATAAAATAAGCTAGGAAAATAAAGCATTCTGTGCTTGATCTGTTTATCAGTAAACTGAAAGAGCAGTTCAAGAGAGCATCAGTCTCACTGCCTGACTTCTAAGGCAAGAAGGCTGGAGCTGCTGGAGCTACACAGGAAAGCTAAGAAAAGGAAGAGCCCCAGAGCAAGCCCCGCTACTCTTACAATTTTGCAACTGGTAGTCTTCTTAAAATCCGAAGCTTTTTAGAGCGACTGCAGCTTTCATGGTCTCCTCCTGCCAAAGTTCTGACAGAGGAAAATACTCACTCAATATTACAACAACAGAGCATTTCATATGTGCTCCTCTCCCTGTTTCTTGTTCTTCACAGTATAAATATAAAATTGTTTGGGGCAGTATGTATAGGACAGTGTGTGTGGAACTGGTAGTGGAGCCACAACAATTACTGATGTGATGAAGATACTCAATGAGCTGATTAGAACACAGCAAAAGATGTCAGGAAATGCAAATAATAGGCAGATATAGCTATTAATGCAGATACAGAATATAAATATTAGAATACAGATTTAGAAAGCATGGCTAAAAAGACTCAATATATATGTATGTGAAAAACATGCCAAGATATTGAGATAATCACAAAGTTCAGACATCTGTTTTGCACATATGCAGGGAAAGCATATTCACGAGTAAGGTGTCTTTTAGGCAAAAATGGAGGTGTTGCAAAGATGCCACAAGTAAAATTGCCCGTGGATTACATCTAACGCTTGGGCATTTGAAAAACCCCAGAATAGTTTTGCTAACAGCCCCATTTTCTGTTGAGGCAGGAACTAGGAGAGAGGTAATCCAAAATGAACTTATTCAATTAAAATACAAATATTTGTGTAATTAATACTAAATTTCCTCAGATTATACTTAGAGGTCATCACCAGTTCTCTGTCTATATTTAACTGTTTCCTCTCAAAAGAAGAAGACAAAATGTTTATTTCGGGGAACTAAACAATGCTGCGAAATCAAAGTGAGTTGTTGAAGGAAAAGATGCCATTAGTGGAGTACCCTGGCATTTTTCAGTAGTTAAAAACAATGCATTATCCTTCTTTTTCTTTGCAATATAGGGAAAAAAAAAAGACCACCGTATTCAAAAATGCTTTGTGAATATGGAGTTCAGTTCCGTGTAGTACTGAAGTGCACAGTGTCTGCACTTTCAAATGTGCAGGGTACAAAAGCATAGTTTCTAGATAGGTACAAGTGAATATTTTAGAAATAATAGGTAATTCCTTTATCTCCAAGTCTGAGAGAAGTCCTAATGGAACTCAAAGTTGTTACCATTTGCTTTAAGTTGGTACTTGGCATCTCCTTTGAGATTATTGAATGTTATTTTAACTTCATATAATGCTGAATGACTATTTGCCGAAAACCTGATGTTCTTTAAGATGCCATATGTTGGACACCAAATTAATTGGGGTATCTGAACTCTATTAGTCATCTGAAATGTCTCGGTCTATATTTCCTGCTCTTACTGCCTTATTAGTGTGGTTGTGGCAGGAGAGTAAGAGGGCAGAGAAGAAAATGTCAGTGCAGTTATTTGCGGGTAATGCTTCCATCTGGAGAGCAACGGACACCACTGCTCTTGCAGAGGCTGGAGTGCACAAACCTGCTGTGGAGTCGCTTTCCTAGAAACTAAGTGAAAACCATATTGCGGTAAAAAGTGGAAAAGACTACATTCTCTAAGGTGTCCTCTGCTGACCCCTTTGAAATATTCCTCTGTTGCTGGCACCGAGAGACCAGGGAATGAGGAGACCCAACTGCTGCTTGTCCTCCACGCTGCTCGTGTTTCCCTTTACCCTCTAGAACTGATGGAAGTGGAACCTGTAGCCTGTCTATTTAGCTGTAAATAAATGGATGTGTCAGTCAGTGAGAAATTTTAAAAAGGAGGAAAGCTGTGCAATTGATCATATGTAACCAATATGAGGAGCGAAGCATTGAAACTGCTGACACTGATCCCGTTGCCAAGCATGAGTAATTAGAAGTAGGACCAGCAAAACCAGGGTACTTGTAATTTAAGCTGCCTGTCTGGGCTACAGTTCTCCAAAGAAGGTGCAAATAGTCATGTGGCAAGGTGTTTAAGCCATAATAAAAATAATCAGTTATTGCATAAAGTACATGAGCAGGCAATCAATTATTAGAGGTCTAAAACAAAGTATCAGTATTTTTGTGTAAGAAAAGCCAGAGATCCTTGCCTTTAGACACTTGTGGTTGGAGAATAGACCCCAGTGGGTGCAAGTGCATTGCACACTGAACTTGTGCTGGCAGTAGAAGACTATCGGGGCTTTGGAACAGCTCTTCTGAGAAGATGCTCGTCTGGAGAACAAGGGATATGATGGCCAGGTCTGCCTTAGGATGATCTCAGCACCAAAGGTCTGAACAAGAACAGCGTCACGCAGCAGTATATGGTGGTGGATGTGCTTCTGAGTGATGGGCACATACGTTAGAGCAGCTCTGAGGAGAAAGACCTGGAAGTCCTGGTGTACAGTAGGACGACCATGAGCCAGCAATGTGTCCTTGTGGCCAAGAAGGCCAATGGCATCCAGGGGTGCGTCAAGAAGAGTGTGACCAGCAGGTCGACGGAGGTTATCCTGCCCCTCTACTCTGCCCCGGTGAGGCCACATATGGAGTACTGTGTCGAGTTCTGGGCTCTCCAGTTCAAGAAGGACAGGGAACTGCTGGAGAGGGTACAGCAGAGGGCTACAAAGATGATTAGGGGCCTGGAGCATCTCCCTTACGAGGAAAGGCTGAGGGACTTGGGTCTTTTTAGTCTGGAGAAGGCTGAGGGGGGATCTGATCAATGCTTATAAATACTTAAAGGGTGGGTGTCAAGAGGATGGGGCTGGTCTTTTTTCAGTGGTGCCCAGGGATAGGACAAGAGGAAATGGGCACAAACTTGAACATAAGAAGTTCCATCTAAACATTGAAGAGGAACTTTACTTTGAGGATGGCAGAGCGCTGGAATGGGCTGCCCAGAGAGGTGGTGGAGTCTCCTTCTCTGGAGACATTCAAGACCCGCCTGGAAAAATTCCTGTGCAACCTGCTCTAGGTGGACCTGCTTTGGCAGGGGGGTTGGACTAGATGATCTCCAGAGGTCCCTTCCAACCCCATTTCATTCTGTGATTCTGTGATTCTATGTGAACTACACAGCGTAGTCTGAGCACAACAGCACCTTCTTGAGGATGTGTTTGTGGTCTAGATAAACTGACACACTCAATAAAAAAGGTGAACATTATGCATGGTTAGATTGACAATAGATTTTCTTAAGTTTTAGTTTATTTGGTGAAATTGTCTGGGGTTTTCTTCCCAGATTGTTGCTCAGTTCTCTAGAGTTGATGGCAGTTTCCTTTCTGTGTCATTTGCCTTTATTACAGTGTGCCACAATCCCTGCTTAACATCCTCACAGAAAACTATAGCAGGAACAAAATATTTATCTGCACACTACAGCCTGTTTCTGAGATTAAGGTGACGAGATGTGTATTTTCCTTACAATCTTCTAGTAATTTGAGTTACTATTCCACATTGGAAAAACAATCTCATCAGTAAGAGCTGTGAGATTTCCCTGTTTTCACAGTTATGTGAATGCCACCCTTCCTGAAGTAATAATCTCTCGTTAACCTTACATTTGCTGCTCTTTCAGATTTCACAGCCAGAACTGACACTGCTGACAGCTTGATAAACTGTTTGCCACTTACAATGGCTTTGCCTCTTCCAGGAACACTCTTTCCTGCATATACTCACTTTGAAGAACCACCCTGATTTTAATCTGAAGCTTCTGTGCAAATTAGACATCCTTTGTTGCTGCAAAGTTACTGAGGTTAAAAAATGTGAAATTCTGGCTCGAGAAAATGTTGCCCATAATAAAAGAATGGTTTGTGTGGAAGAATTGTTCTGCAGCACTAATAATATGGATGCACCTTGATGTAGGTCCTAGTTCCACAGAAAGGTTTTGGCAGTAAGATGATATAGATGAAGATATAGTTTTGCAGGTTAAAACAGAGCTTTTCATTTCATGATCTGCTTTGAAATTTTTCTACTTGGTTTTTAGGTAACTTGGTGACAAATTTACCAACAGGTGGTGCTGCTGCACTAAATCCAGTGTATTCGGTCTTGATTCGGGAAAGGAATGCTGGCACTTGTATTTCAACAACCCAGCAATTTCTCAGGCTTTAAGAAAAATATTATGAAATATTACTCGGGTATAATCTTTTCCATGTATTCCTGGGAACATAATTACAATAATGAATCAGGATCTTTTATTATAACAGTGTTATTGTGCTTGTATATAACATCTCTCAAAACAATTAGACTCATTCCACATGGGAAAAATCTTGGACTCTCTGACTCTTCTTGCCATAGTTTCTTGTAATATGGAATGAACATTTTCTTAATACTCACTGAATATGTAACTATTTCCATACATAATGCTTGGGAACAGAGAGACAGAAAAATGACTTCTCTGAGTCATGTGGGAAGTCTTCATCAAGGCAAGGAATTAAATCCAGGTAACTCGTGTCATACCTAATTTACTTGCTCTTGGTCAGGCTCTCCTTCCTTAGGAGATAATTTAGGAAAGGATGCGTGTCCTGTCTGGCAGAAATCAGTGTAACATCAGAATGAACAGGAATGTGGGTACGTTACCTCAGCCCTCTTTTCCAGAAGCAATGAGGCATAACTATTTTATTACGTTTGTTGTCATTAGTCAGGGCTACTGCTTGTTTGTCTGAGACTACCAATAAACACAATGTGATTCATGCAAAACTGCTGGAGGGATGGCTAGACTCCAAAAGCACGGTTTAGCCTTTATTTGGCAGTTGTTTGCTTAATGCAGAAAAATGTGTATGAAAGCTATGAAAAATGAATCTGTGCTGTAACACACAGCTTGTAAAATCCACTTGATTTATCCTGCAGAAGATATTACAATATGAAGGAATAATGAAGACAATGCCTACCTTCATTTTCTTTTATTTTTTGGTTATGCTGTCATCTTCCATATTGTTGCAACGAATTCTGGCCTGCATGGAGTCATCTTGACTAATAAAATGTCTGTATAATCAAAGATGATCTGTGATGCTGAGCTTTGAAAAGGACATTTTTTCCATCTAATTGTAACATATGTGGAATTTTCTTTCCCTTGTATGGTTATACTGATTTTGTCCTGAACCACATGAGAGAGATGCAGTGGTGCAGCGTAGGAGAGCATTTGAAGAGGCATCATTACCTCTCAGAAGTAGGGCATCGACTGTCACTGCTGCATTACTATCATAGGCTGATTATTGGCTCTGTCCTTTGTTCTGTGGGTAATCTAATGCAATGTTTTCCTTCTTGGGGCCTCTGAATCTCTGGAAATCTTTGGGCCACTTCCTTGGGGTCCTCGGCCTTGGAGAAGGTATCAGAAAAAGGAAAACTTATTGTTTAAATGTGATATACATGGTCTGCCATTTCCAATGAAAAAATAAATATGTTAGCGTTCCACAAAGGAGTACAGTTTGAAAATCATTGATCTAAACAATACTCCCTGCAGAAACTGAAAGTGTGAAAGTGAGTACCACAGATGTAAAAATGCAGAAACAAAAGAGCTTCATGCTGGGAAGGAAGCCCAGGTTTTTCTGACCTAGCCGAAAAGGGCTAAGAAGAGAATTGTCTGCAAACTCTGGAATGGCAGTTCTGACTATGGATTCGTCTCCATTCACATTTTAATTTGGATCGAGTACACTTTTGAAGTCAATCTCGCAATGATCCCCAGTTTCTGTGCTTCCATTCAAAGTGGTCTCAGAGCTAGAACCATCTCAGATGAAACCCGCCTGGAAGAGGTACTCCAGGAGCACACCTAGCCCATTTTGGTTGGTAGTGAGCATGCAGAAGTCAGGACAGGACTAATCGTCTGAATGAAACCCCCTGAAATGCGTGTGATCTGGGCATCCCGTCATCAGTGACAGGGCTTTTGGTCTGCTGACACAAGTGATGCTTAGCTGGTAGTGTGCAATGGTTCCACCACTGGCCATGGTGAGGCTCTGGGCCAGTCTTCACATGGAGGTGCATGACAGCATTAATGCTTTCAAAGTAGCCTTCTCTGAAACAGGTTGGCTCTCACAGATGTTCCTGTTATAGATGAGACCTGGGTGGGCACTAATTAACCCTGTAATTGCTGGGGAGAAAATACTGTGCTGAACTGAGCTCCAGCCAACTTAGGGGATCAGCCTGGGTGGCAGGGGATGTAGCGGGTGGGCCCTGCCACTGAGAAAAGGGGCAGCTGAAGGGCCAGGGCCCAACTGGCTGACCAGCAAGAAAGCAAAGGTCTCAAGAAACTTGAGGAGTGTGGTGGTCTCCCTGCTGGAGTCCCAATTATGCATTGTTGTTCTCCTAAAATGGTGGTATTGTTTTGCCCAAATATTTTATTTTTTAAAACTTGCAGGTCCTGGTAAACACAAGTTGGTTTAGCTCTCCTACATAGTGTGAATAATTCTCTTCATTCCTTGATATTGCTTCCCTCAGGGTATTTAAACTGTTTTATCATCTCCCTTCAGGCTCCTTTTATCTGACAGTATATATTAGACTCCTGTTTTCTCTATTTTTATGTCACAGTCTCCAATCTCGCTTTCATTTATTTGCCTATCTCTGTCTTTAAATATGTGGGATAAGCTGGCATACTGATATGGCATTTTGCTAAGGTAATGGAAAATTTCATATAATTCTAGGTAGGTCATTACTGCATCATATAAAGCCCCTCAAGATTCAACTTGGACTGTTTTAAAGGCACCTGCTGTTCTAGTTTCTTTTACATACCCAGCTTTGTTAAATTATATATCTAACGGAGAGGGTTTTGGTTTGGGGATTTTTTTGTTTTTATTTCAGCAAGTGAGATCTACTGAAAATGTGGTTATTTAAGTGACAAGTTGAAATTGTCTGAAATAACTTTTTTTACATGATATTTGTTCTCTCTTGCTTACAGAGAAAGTCTGCAAAGTCTGCAGCCCTGCAACGGGACTGGTATGGATGTCTTTGCACTTGGGCATAATCTCATTAGTATCACCAGGACTTTTTACAGGCATTACGGTGCACCAATATAAATCCAATTTAGGGATTAAGACATAGCTATGACAACACACAAATTGAAAGAAAAGCCTTAGCTAAGGGAGTGATACATGGTTGGAAGATGAGAGACAGCAAGCATATGTGGAAATGAGAGATTCACAGGTTGCCCAGAGACATTGTGCAGCCTCTGTGTCTGGAAGTTCCCGAGACCAGACTGGATAAAGCCCCGCACAACCTGGTGTGACCTCAGAGCTGACCCTGCTTTGGGCAGAAGGTTGGACTAGGTACCTGAAGTTCCTTCTAACCTGAATTCCCTATGATCCTGTGAAAAAGAATGGCTACAGATCTACATGGTAATGTATGGAAAAATATTAGTAGCCCGCAGGAGTAAATTAGTGTTTACTGAGATTCCTTCCATAGTCATTATTATATTATGTTTCTAGCACCTCATGAAAGAACAGATTTTCATTTATTTAACAGTTGGGATCAACCAATTCCTCCCATAATGCATACTATGGAATATTTTGCTGGCAATACCTTCAATATGGCAGAACCAAATTTACAAACATCTATAGATGTTTATGGTTGAAAATAGAGCCTGATTTGGAACTATAGCACATTTTATAGGTAGCTTGCTAAAGCAAATAACCTTTTATATGACCGTTTGAATCAGTCAGGATTTATCACTGTGAAGGGGCCAGAGCTGTAAAATATAACAGGCCATAGACTCCCTACTAAAGAATCTTCTAGTCTGCTTTAAAATTGTACAACATTTTATAGTCCTATAGCAAATTCTATAGCACCTTTCTGTAAAGGTATGGATTGCCTACTCACAGAGAATAACCTTATGTTCTGAACTACCAAAACTACTGGTTTTGGGGTTTTGTTGTCGGTTTTGTTTGTTTGTTTGTTTTTTATGGGAGGATGTTCCATTTAAATGTAAGTTTAGTCCAAGGCTGCTTGGCATATGAAGTTGGAAGAGATCATGAGACTCCATGGCACACAACAGACTCATGTGAGATAATTCTAAATGTGATTTAAATCAAGAAGGGGTCAAGTATATTACATCATGGTAGAATGAGATGAAGGATGTTGATGTATTCAGGATGAATTCACTGAAAAAAAAAACCCAACCTTTTAAATAAACAGAACTAAGGCACAGATTTATCAGAGAGAAAAATTTTAGATGTAAACATGCTTGGTATCCACAAGGGTTTCCACAGAAGAGAACTGACTGAAGAAACCACTTCTTGACTTGTGCTTTGAGCTACAAGTCCCTCATCTCCATTTTGCAGTGCGATCAGATGTGTTGATTTCTCTAGCAACAGGGTAGCTGCCCATTTTCCTTCCTCCCTCTCTCTCACCCTTCTCCCCCTCAATTTTCCTTCCTTCCTGTCTTTCTGTCTTTTTCTCTCCTTTCCCCTTCCTCTTCCCCTCTTTCTCACCTATCTGTAAAATAATAACCTACAAACAGAACTTTCCCAAACATCCAGTATGTTACTACTATATTAATACAGAAGGAAAGGGAATGAACCATAAAATCATTGACAAAAAAACCTGGTACGTATCATGTAGGAGCACAGTACTCAGAATTACATGTTTGGTTTTTTTTTATTTCTAAGGAGGAATAGTAATGATATGTAATTTAAAGGTACGAGTAAAAGAACACTGGAGGCCTTGAATGCTGTGTGAATAATATTTCTGTAGTTCTGAACAATGAATGTAAAAGTTTTTCAGGTGGCTCGTAGAGCCACCTCTATACTGGTCATATAGGAAACCGTATCCAGTTCTGTCCAGACATTTAAAGTGTCCATTTGGAGCTTTCTGTTCAGGAAGTGTTACTGATGACCCAACACACTGGTGAATGGAACATCATAAAATTGACAGACAACATTGTTGAGTCACCTCAGTTGAATGTAAGGGATGTAGTTACGCACCCTTCCCAGACAAGTCAACTGAGAACATCAAGTCTAATGTTCTTTAAATTATGAAAAGAATTATTTATTGTCTTATGGCTAGAGAGTATGGTATATTCAGCAGCAGGGCTTTTTGTTTTCTTTTTATGTATGGTGCTGAAAATAATTGAGCATCGAAAAATCCTGTTTAGCACTGTAATAACAATTAATCAAAATTGAGCACGTTATGAAATATGGCTTGGATGTTCATCTGATGCAAATCAGCTCTTGTTTGAAATCAATAGAGCTGTGGCAATTTATGCCAGCAAAGGGCTTGACTCTTTTTCTTTTGAATGAATAATATACCCAAGTGTTAATTTTTCTTTTTTATAGTAAGTGCCAGATTTCAACCTGTTCATTCACAAAGCTGTGGAACACAACCAGTTGTAAACTACTCTGTCTCTCATAATTCAGTGCTTTCTAGGATAGGCTTTCTCATTGTCCATTTTAATCTTCAGTGTCACTCAGGTGAAATAATGTGAGTTTAGTCATGCTGCTAGTCTGAAATTAAAAGTTAAACAGGACTAGAATCTTTTCTTATCTATGCCTCCAAAAATACGGTGTAATGCT
The DNA here is from genome assembly GCA_013399435.1 of Arenaria interpres. Taxonomy (NCBI): domain Eukaryota; kingdom Metazoa; phylum Chordata; class Aves; order Charadriiformes; family Scolopacidae; genus Arenaria; species Arenaria interpres. Next base: position 26,128 of record VXAK01017891.1, read on the forward strand.
CATGAAGTCTTGAGTGTTACAGTAGTGTGAAATAATTCCTGCCCTTGGATATTTACTGACGTGAAAGAAAACAGCGCATCTGGGCTGATGAGGAGCTGTTTTTTTGACAGAGATGGAGAAGTACGTTGTCAGAAATAATGCTGCAGGATTGTAGCAGGAGCGATCTCAGCAGGAGACCGTAGAGAGGGAGTTGCAATTATATTTTAAAACAAAGCTGATTTAATTTATTCATGCACACGTTCCCACAAGCACATACAACACCAAAACGTGTATGTCCAAATAGTTTGTCTACCCTCAAAGCATCAAGATGCTGGTGCGCAGGCAGGCAAACCGCGATTCCCTGTGGTGACACAGAGGACAAGAGAAATGGGCCAGTTTCTCTTCATATCTTCTGGGTTCATCTTAGGTTGATGATTTTGGATATGCTTTTTTTTGATCCCCTTATAAAATGACAGGGATTAATCTCTGCATCCTGTCCCACCTGTGAGTCATCAGGATTTACTCACTATCGTTTGTTTCCCAGCCTGGGTATCCTGAGAAGGAACATGGAGATGTGCTGGGATCTTTATGACTTCCTGAGCTAAGTGACATCAACACATATCATTCTTCTAGCCCTCCCTCCTCTAACATCTCTACTACAATTTTCTACATGACACACATGCTGTTCTCCTAATATTTAATGTAGACATTTATGATGAGCTGTGATGCTGAAAAATACATTAATAGGGGTAATACAGAACTGATATCCAATTTTTGTCATAAATTGTCCGATTAAATATCAATATATCATCACTGGTGTATTACTTTTCACTAGAAGGAATGTTGCAATAGCAGGACTGTGACAAAGGTACATTAAGCTTGTCTCTTGCTTAATCCATAGCTGAGTATACCTCATAACATGGGTTATTGCTGTTAAAAAGAATTAACATAATCTGTATCTGGTTTCTTGGGACTGAATTAATCTCATCTAACTATAGACATCTACAATGCTGATGTTTGCTTTTGAGCTACCAGAAGTTCTATGTTAGTGGTGAAGAGAAATGGGCACCTCTAAGGTGAAGCTCTTTTGACCTATTTTAGATGCCTTCTTTAGCATAAGAAAAATAAACACTAAAAATATTTATTTTCCCCCAGTGATTATAAAGGAAGCCTATAGAGAGTAGTTCAAATACAGAAATCTACATTTAACTTGCAAATATCACCCCAAATGTCTGCTCTGTGTAATAATGGCCCCACAGCTATTATTGTGACCAAGTGTGGACAAAAAAAAATTTGCCTGCTGCACCCAAAAGAGTCACATCAGTGATGGAAATATTTCTGGAATATAAAGAATTTGAATTAAAGTGCTTTTTCCATATGTATAGGATGGAGGGATTCACTTCCTTTGGGGTGTAATTAAATGTATTTCCATTTGCTGTAGGGGGACAAAATCCATTTATACAAGGGGAGGATTTGATCCAGAATCTTCATTTTTTCATCTGGCACATGATAAAAGTAAATCAAATGACTTCTGCACATGACAGGATTTTGTATTCAATTTTCTTCTTAATGATACCTAAATTGATAAACTGTTTAGCTCCTCTAGCAGGTGGAGATCAGCACCCATCACAATTATCAATGGTAATTGTATTGTGGCTGCTGTATCTTCAGTATTTAGTTTTTTAGTGGTGACTACCGTAGTTTTGAATGACTGCTCCTCTTGCTGGTTTAAAGGCTCAGTTTTTAAAGGCTCGGGTCATTTTCCAGATGACCGATGCCTATCTTTGTCATCATTGGTGGTAAATTGTAACAGCTGTGAAACTCAGTTCAAGCATTATGGCTAAGAATTGCAAATGTGGCTACTCATTTTCAGTGCTTACTCTGAAATACTTCTGCCCAGCCAGAATGTCATGGGTCTTCCCAATGACATGGCTGACAGCTCCATACTGGTGTCTGAATACCCTAGTGGGTCCAAGATAGTGCTATATGCCTAAGTTTTGGCAATTCAATCCTGATCCAGCTGCTTTTGAAGTTCTTGGACAAAAATACCAGACAGGTTTTTTTGATCCCTGTTTCAGTAAGGTAAAGGAGAGAGTAAACAATTTGTCATGAATGGGATTCCCTTTGAATGATTCAGGGCTCATTCCTCTACTGAAAGCCACCTTTCCTGCCCCCTCAAAACCCCAAGCCCCAAGCTCTTTTCAACATGTGTAATTACTATTCTATCTGATCCAGATGTTAAGAAATAACAAACTGGTATTAAAAGATCAGTGGAAACATTTCAGCAAAATTGAGTGAAGATGGTCACAAATGTACATTGTCCGACGCTACAGTCAGTTTTCGAGTGTAGTGCACGTTAACAAAGCAAGCCTGATTCTTTCGTTTTCCTTTTTTCTATTTTTTTAATGCTAATTTCTTCGTAAAAAAGACCTTAGCAAGTCATCCACTTGTGATGTTCAAAGAGCTTGCCTACAGGAAAGACTGAGTTCTTTGCAAAAGCATGTAAGATGAGGAACACTGGTTAATATTTACTGGCTTACAACAGCAGATGCTAAATAATAATCCGTTGCACAGCAACTTGAAAGTCAGAATATTGCCCAAAACTACAATTAGTCCTTGAGACTTTCCTCTGTTCGTAACTGGTTCTGCCAAAGCAGATAAAGAAGAGAGGGGGTGAGAAACAAGTGCTCCTTCAAAATAAGAGCTGACAGCACAAAGAGCGATTGTACCACGTGCCATTTGAAATGGAGAGAAATTCTGTAAGAAGAGTTAAGCTTGTCCACAGGACAAAGCTCCTGGAAGCGTGCTTGCTCCCAGAGCTCTGCTGCAGAGTGAACTCCTATGAGGTGACAGTGGACAACAGCACAGGGTTCAAGGACAATGCCCTGTGTTGGTGGCAGCGTGAACATTGCATTTGAGAGGCATGCCTAGCAAAGACTACTCAGCTTCTTAGGGAAGCTCTTTTTGCAAGAAGAGATACTAATATCACTGCATGAAATAGACTTGATGACTGCTTGTACAGCCTTTCTGTAAGAGGATGAGAATATGCTGTGGCTTCGCTCCTCATATTTCCCATCATCCCATGTCAGTATCATGTAAAGATGCTGGATGTAGATGAAAAAACATGGTTTAACTTTCTTATCAGGAAGGTCTTCTGGAGTTTTTCATTCTTCTCTCTTTAGAGAACTTGCTACATCTGCTGAGTGGAAGCCTTGACAAAAATTAAAAAAAAAAATTGGGAAGGAGGAAGGCCTTGGAGTAAATTTCTCAATAATGCTTCCCATTATGTTGATCCTATCGTCCTCATTTGCACCAAAAATGACAACACACTCTTGTTCTGACTTAGCCCCCTGTTTAATGAGTCAAAAACTATGATCTTAACTTAACTGAAGAATGCAGATTGCAGGTTCTGTTACATTATGTCAATACTCGTGTTATTAGTGCTACGCTTTCATATTGCTTAGCATCATGATCTCCCTCCTACTGTAGTCCATGCTGAAACTCTACACAGCGGTGATCAGGTCTTGCCTTCCTTATGTACACAATGTATTAGAGCCAATGGCTCAATTGCAGCCGGTTGCAAGATCAAGCCCTGAAACCTGAAATAAACTTTGCCAAATCCATAGTCAGTGAAATCAACATTATTAATGCTATAGTTTCTCCCATCTATAACCAAAACTCTGAAAAGCACATTTGGAATAGTGCAATATTTAATGAAATCTGAATTTTATGTGTGACTGATACTGGCCCAGAATGAATAAGGCAGAACACATTCAGTATTTTCAGGCAGAACGTGTTATTGATGCTGAGGACAAACCTTCCTTGACTTTTAAGACATCTCTTTTAGAATCTGTATCACAGCCTCCCTTCCAAACCCCTATCATTCTTAATTAGATCACAGTGAATATTGATAGAGAACAGAATAAATATCCACATGGTGGTGCTTTATCAGGACCTCTCCGGATTTGCGCCTTCATTGCATTCTTATGTTTTTGTAGTCCAATGTGTAGAAAGAAAATGCCTAGATGTTGTTGTGCTGCATATTTCATGTCAGAAATGCTGGGAAAATACGCAGAGGTGGAGAGGGAATTCTCTCTGCAAATGGCCAATATAAGCTGAGTATATCATATAAAGTCTATGCCATGCTACCAGCGTGGCTTAAATAACTGAAGGTCCTCTGCTAGCTGTCTTCATAGAATAACAAATTTTACCATTGTTGTTAAAATGAGTGTTTAAAAGTATGGACAGGAGTCTAAAAGATGGCAGTAGAGCTCTTACTCTGAAATTTTTCACACAACCCTGAATCTGTGGAACTAATTGAATGACAGGGGTAGAAACAGGGTAATTTACCTGCCCTAACTGAAGCAGCTGTAAATTTGAAGACCAAATCTGAATGAATCATCACAGGCTCCTTCTACAGTCAGAATGTGATTCATCTCATGCTAGCACAGAAACTTTCAAACTAGCTCCCAGTACTCCAAAGTTTCAGAAGTCACCTCTTTACAGCCTTCTGCACTGCATATTTTCAGGACCCTGTTATTATACCCACTAAGATTTTTTTAACAATTTCTTTCAAGTGCTCAAAAATAGTTATTCCATAATATTAAGGAGTAGACTTTCACTGCTGACAGATGTGGTAATGTTTCAAAGTTATTGCCAAGACTTCTGAATGCTTAAGGAGGTGGAGACTCCAAAGGTAAGGTATTCCCATATGTGAATTGACACTGTAGTTTACACAAAGGTGTTAGATGATAGAAGGATGTCCAACATATGAATGTGATTCTTATTTATCGAATTCAGTGATTTTGTAGTTGGTGTCATTAGCAAGAGCCAGGCTCCAGGTTTACCACACACCTCACCTTTCACAGGCATTTTCACAGTAGTGATTACAACAGTTTCTTGTTGCCAAACATCAGGAAAGTGTCTTGGAGGTGTATTTTGACTGTTCCCAAGCTGCTTAAGGAGTCTGTTGCAAGGTAACTAGTGCATTGGGTGCTTTGCCTTAAAGGCAGTGGGAGTATTTTTCTGTCTTCTCTGTTTATGGACCCAAAACGTGGAATTTGTGAACAATAATGTAGGTTACTCACCTACTAGGGTGTCACCTGCTTTTTGAGCTTTGACACTGCAGTAGTTATGGTGGCACCTCTGAATGGTGGTTTGAATGTTTCCTGGACTGCCTTTTCACTTGAAAATCAATTGACAAGCACAAAATCCCTTGGTGGACTTTTCATTCTCTGAGTATGAAACTCTCTTACAGGTGTCATGGTTTCGTTAGGAGTCATTACTCTTTTTCCTCATAATGTGGTTTACATCAATGTGTCATTTCATAGTACCAAAGTGAGCAAATGCTGTTGTGCAACTAAGCCTTACCATACAATATCAGCACCACCAACTGCCTTTTGGGGGATCAAGTAACTGAGAAATGTTTACACAACAAATGAACATTAGAGCTATATATTACTTCCCAGTAAACAGGGACATAGCAACCTCACAACACTACAAATTGGTTTCTTAATGGTAAATAAACCAATCTCTCACTTTGTCAGTCAGCAGTGGAATCTGATATTCCCTGCACTCTAAGCCTGATAATATTATTTATTATATACCCCCAGAGGCTGTTTCCACACTGATCTAACAGGCATTAACAACAACCAATCCACTTGCAAAATAGCTCTGAGATGCTTTATTGCCCAGTTCCCTGGTACTCTACTTTACTTACCTACTAACACCAGCCCCTTTTAACCTTCTGCTGACAGAAGGAATAAATCATGGAAAGTCTCTTTCCTAAAACAGGGAAGTGCTGTTTTCATTTCATTTCTTTTGGAGCATAAGTTTGATGCCCAGAAGTGGGGGTGGTGTTGGAAGCCAAGGGCTGGTGCATTAATAAGTCTAAACTGTGACAATTCTAATAGATGCAAAGGAGCTGTACTGACTTATACTGGCCAACGTGAAAGCCCAGAGCTGGGGGAACACCTTTAGCTGGTCTTCTCATTTTGTGCTCTCCTTGCTAAGATCACACATACAAAAAAAAGAGGTTTGGCAGGCCTAGGTTTGAGTAATAGGCTTTGCAGTGTGAATCCTTGTTCCAGAGTGCATTTCCCAAGACATCAGGGGACTGCAGCCATCCAGCTCCCACGCATTAGCAGTGCTGGGTGGAAAAATGCTCTCCATCATGGGAAAGAGAAGATTTTATGGCAAGGTATCGTGGCTGTTTAAGAGGAGGACAGAAACCTAATCTTAGGGCAGATGGAGGCTTATGAATAGAAGAAGGATAGAAAATGTCAGTGTAGGGCTTGATGACTACACCAACACAGATACATCCCTTTTATGAGTGAGGAAATGAAACAAAGTAAGGCCACTTTGAGCTATTATAAAATGAATGTTTGGAGCAAGAAAAAAAGGAAATTTTGGCCTCACTGAAACTTTGCCATTAATGCATAGCACACGTCCTGCTCAGGACTCAGCTGTGGTGGGAGGTTACCACCACCATCGTTCTCTTTGCTGTTGTTGCTTGATGGTTGTTCCTGTAGTTCTGCTTTTGTGAAATAATTGCCTTTAAGTAAAAGTAGCTGGGTTAGAATAAACCACATAATATCCATAATTGGTGCTACCTTGAAGGGGATTGAAAAATGCCATGTAAACTGCTCAAGTGGTGGATGGAGAGGAACATCCAGCTGGGGTGTGGCAACATGCAGCTGAGGCAGCATGATTCATGGGACAACTTGTCTGCTCTTGGCTTTGGTAGTTGATAAAATCGAAAGATTAGCTGGGAAATATTGACTTCATGATGGAAAGGCTGGTGGAGGGCACAGCTGGCTAAAAACGTGGAATATCCATGTTGTTTGGCCTCCTCACCTCTTGTCCCATGTTTTCTTTGTGCTTCCTTCCCTGTCTCTCTCCCTGATATAACCTCTCCTCTTCTTGCTTATCAAGAAATGTCTCTATGCCTTGAATTGCCTAAATTAGTTTTTTTTCACTGTTCCTTCCTCTCTGTAATTTTTTTCTACAAATAAGGTAATTTCGTGTGTCTTCTCAAGATACCTAAATTTCCTTTGCTAAAAGGAGCTATTAGAGGCTTTGTTTTTTAATTATTTCTAATTATTTTTGCAAAGCCAGGATGTAGCTTGAAAGGCCTCTATAAATAACAACAGTGTACAAACGCAATCTCTGGTACCTATTAACTGCATTCAAAACTAACCTGACTGGAGAATCCAGGTATATTGTTTGGGGAAAAGAGAAAAAGAGGGAAATCTTTTTTTTTTGTCCAAATATGTCCTTTAATTAAGTTAGAATGTAGGTAGATCTTAGCATCTACTTTGCATAAGCAAGTGCTGGATATGGGGAACTAGATTTTTGGAACTGAGGTACTCAAGTTGCATCTGACCAGGAAATTTTCACTCACAGTATTTCTTGGTCACACCAATAGATGGCAATCCATCTTCACGTCCCTTTCCTTTTTCAAAAGCAAACTAAAAGGTGAGGAGGAGAGGGAGAAAACAATTTTTCTCAAATGCTTTTTCCCTTTTATGTGTCAGAGTTTCAAAGCTAAACGTTCAAATGCCCTGGAAATGAGAAATTATCTGAAAACTAGTACACTGCATGCTACCACAGCACAAATTACCCCATGCTGTCCTGTCAGATTTAATCTGCCTGAATCATTTTTGGAAGGGATGATATGGGATTTAGTTACCATGTGAGCTAGTAAACTGAGATTAGCACTGTTCTTGATACTATTGCATATTTTAATCTATGATTCAGTTTATCGCTTGAGTTCTACATTGTGAAATCTTCAATAGATATCAAAAAGATTAGAAAAAAAAGAAAATAAAAAGAAATCCCAAGTAGTATAAAAGATCCTTGGTCTTCCTATCTGATTCTGCTTTGTGCTATAGTATTTTAATTCAGGAATAGCAGCAAAGAAAATATCTTGGTGTCAGATTAGCACATGTAGCGGTAAAATTAAACCCTGGCTGTTTCATTTCTTCACTCTGCTGCCATTGTGGGAGCACTTGTATAGTTTGGAGCTAGTGTTTGGTTTAATGGCCTCAGTTTTGCTTAGAGCATCTGATTGCTGAATTATTTAACCTTTTTACTCCCTTTATTTACTCATATACTACCAGTACATACACAGAGCCCATGGGCATATGAGATTTTTCAGGAGCTACTTCCTACAAAAACTAATTTCATTGCTGCCAATTTCGTTAAAAAGTGAAAAATAAAGCAAAACGGATGCATTTGCCCAGACTGCGTTTCTCTCCACCCAGGAGTAAGCTGGGCCCAGCAAGTTCAGTTAATTTGGAAAATAATATTTATTTCAGCCACATTATCTTGTTGATCCAAGGTGTTCCTCTTGTTCCCCCCACATAAAAGGTGAGACTTCACGTGGAAAGCAAGTAAATGGAGACAGCAGTTGTTCTCTCTGGCCTGATATCTGTTGGTGGGACAGAGCTGCATGGATGCCAGGAGGCAGGATCCTCACTGGAAAAGTGGAGGCATGTCCCAGGGAGCCACCCAGCCCTGCGCAGCTGGCCACAAGGAACTGGGGCTCCAGCAGTGCTCAACACTCACTGCATCGTGCTGTGTGGAAGGGCTGCCACACTGAGCATCTGCCACGAGCTCTTCACCTGCCGCTCTCTGGTTCATCCACAGCCCTTGTGCTGTCCTTCCCTCGGACCACAGGTCTTCCCTGTTGGGGGAGGTCAGTCTGGAGTTGGGGTTGTTCAGCCTGGAGAAGAAAAGGGAGACCTTGTAAGGGCCTTCCAGTACGTGAAGGGGGCCTACAGGAGAGATGGGGAGGGACCCTTTATCAGGGAGTGTAGTAATAGGATGAAGGGTAATGGTTTTAAAGTGAAAAAGGGGAGATTTAGATTAGATATTAGGAAGAAATTCTTTCCTGTGAGGGTGATGAGACACTGGAACAGAGAAGTTGTGGATCCCTGGAGGTGTTCAAGATCAGGCTGGATGGGGCTTTGAGCAACCTGCTCTAGTGAGAGGTGTCCCTGCCCACAGCAGGGGGTTGGAATTAGATGATCTTTAAAGGTCCCTTCCAACCCAAAACATGCTATGATTCTGTGATATTCCTTGACCTGCTTCCCCCCTGCAGTGTTTGCACCGGGCTCTGGCTTTTGGAAGATGTGGGGGGGTCTCTCACTCTGTCTGGCACCATCCGGAAACTCCAGGCTATTTGGAAAGAAAGAAGTTGTGCACTTCAACACTACATACTTGTTTCTGTTGAATTCTTGGCATCCTGTAATTTATTCTGTCCTTTCTTTCAGCAACCGGAATATTGCAAGTCAGTAAACAGGCTTTAATCTAGAGCCATTGTTAACTAGAGAATGCAGGTACTGCTGAAAATAAATTGCATCTACGAGCAGTGCACAGCATGAAACCAGAAGTTTCTTATGTGACCCTTCTCTTTACCAAACATGCTGCCTTGTACATAAAGAATCGCTATCTTATTTATGTTGCAAGTATTTGTTTTTGTGGGGTGCTCATAGATGATGAATAGAGCTGAGGCTGAAGAGGGTATTGTGGGTGCTAATGGCAGCAATCCAGCAGGTAGAACAGCAAGCTAAAAGAAAATGAAGTTTCATGACTTTACCCATTCTTCAGGTTTCCAGGTGTAAACACATTGTGCTTCCTGGGAGTAGGATTGTCACGGGCCTTCAGGTATAGAAAACTGTATAGCGTGCTTTGCACCGTTCTTTACCTTTCACAGCATTTCTGCTCTGAACGTATGCTCTCATTTGATGTAGACATTTTATGTATTGAATGCATGTCAGAGGTTGGGTGTTCTCCTTGTGGCACATCCATTTCCTCCCAGAAGGAATATTATTCTGCCTCTTTGCGTTTTATGAAGGTTTTCCCTTTAAGAGAAAAACCAAAAAACCAAAAAAGAAAAGCCCAAGCACAGTCAAGGATTATGTGAAGTGGGGAGAGAACACACAAAACCTGGCCTTCAGCTTCAGAGACGAATCACCATAATCCAAAGCCAATACCAGATGAACTGCTGAAGGGCTGCTATTTAAGCCTTGATACCATTACCTCTCATCTTTGACCTGAAGGAATTGATTACCTACTTCTGGAGTATTAATGAATTTGCTGAGCTTCTCTGCAGCAAAACTGTGGGCATGAACTTTCTCTTGCCTGAAAGAATGGAGGAGGAAGCTCCAGAAGGAGCTTGTCTTCATGGCTCCAGTTTAATTGCTGATACTGGAGATTTTGTCATCTCTGCAGTGAATGGCAGCAAAATCTACGTGTTACATTTCCTCCACAAAAAATGCAGGGGGGGAATGGGAAATAGGGGAAAATACACTAGCATTATTTTCATGCCTTCAGAAATGCATTTGCTAGTACCGTTAATAAATATTAACAAGGCACAAGTCTCCATGCAGCCCCCAGCCAGTTCCCCAGTAGATCCATAGCACTCTGATCTGAGTGAAAGGGTGTCAGCTTCATTAATGTCAGCATTCTCCAGATACACACAAATTAATCAAGCATGTTATGAGAAGTTAATGGGTATAAAATTAATAGGGTATTTTCTCTACCTTTTGTAGATATTTCTGAACAAACTGGGATGGTTATTCCTGGAGCTATAGAACAAAGTCCAAAGACCGCTAAGTCAATAGTTGCCTTTTTATTCATTTTCAGTGAACTTTGAAGCAGGATCTGGTGGTATAAGTGAGGCAGAGAAATGTGGCCCCGGGTAAAGCACCAGGCTTAAAGTTACAAGACTCAGCTTCAAAGCCAGACTGCTCATCTGCTGCACCTTTACAGGTCACTTCCCCTGCGTGCCTCAGTTTCCCCCAGAAGCTCCTTCCGTCTGTCTGCAGGGTGGGATTGACTCTTCCTAGTAGGGATTTGCTGAACCCTGGTTGTGAGGGGAAAGCGGACTTGCTGGGAGACCGTCAGGGGTACTGTGAACACAGTATGTCAGGCTCTGACTTGTTATCACAGGTTAGGAAATTCCTGTGTGGCCTTCAAAGCCCAGGGTGTATTACCAACATCCACACGTTTTGTTCTGTCTCACTGTGGATCTTTGGCATCTCCCCTGTTTCGGTTCTGCGTCCTTTCTGAGGACAGATTTTCAATCCCACCAAACAAGGGTACAAGGACTTAAATACAAGCCATTTTCAAAACAAACGCAGAAAAGATCAGTTCATGCAACATTAAGTTTGCTGTATGAATGCTCTCTCAGAGTTGCTAGCTCAGCCATGCTGTGAGTCCGGTTCATTTCATAGCGTGCTTGCACATTTAATGTATGAGTTTGAAAAGGAAAAACTAGCTTCAGGAATGTAACTTCACCTGTCATCTGGGGAAAGTTACCTTGTTAATTTTCTATTGTTCAGCATTCTGAGCTCTTGAGGAAAAGCATCAGGAGATTTATCCCTGCCAAAGGATATGGCCTTTGCTGAACTGAGAAACACAGCATGAAGTTTCTGTCTTAAACTGACTGTTGCATTGCTTGTTATATTTATGCAAATGTCCTCTGGCATAGCACAAGAAACCAGGAAGGTTCACATGCAAACTCATGGGGATTATGTCGGTTCATTCCCTAAAGAAATACATACTCCCACACAAGCACTGCTTTTCCCATAATGCAGGAATAGGAAGAATCCTTGTATCATATGGTAAATGGAGGCCACGTCTTCCACTGGCAGGGGCAATGGGGCCGTGACTGTTCCCACAAGTGGAAACCAGAATTATGCTGGGTTATCACTCCTATTGAAATGTTTCTGTTTAGCCAAGGATGTGTATATGGGCACAGGAATGATAAATAGTCATATTAATTCTGTCCTTGGTCTAAGCTGAGACCACCAACATTAAAATGTCACAGTGTTTTTTCTGTAGCATCTCCCTAGGCAAAGCTAAGTTTCTGTGCATCCCCTAAATGTAGGTTTCCATAATATAGTATATAGTGATGTCTTTAACATGTTGCCTTGGCTCTGATTTTATACTGTTGCTGGGCTTAGGGAAAAAGTCCCTTTAAGGAAGAAAGGTCTATAAAGAAGAAATAAAATAATGATCCCATAACAACCAGAAGGGAGATACAGGATCCATTGCAATCCCTAAAAAGAGATTATGCAAATCAACCTTTTTTTTTTTCTTTTTTTCTGGGAAGGAGAGAGGGAGCAATGCAAGGGAGTTGGTAAAAGAGCTTCTGAGAAAGGAAGAATCCTTCTGTTATGCCAAGGGCAAGCACCTTGTCTTTCATACTATTCCCTCGATGATTTTCCCAACTTCCTTCCTGATACCTCTTGTGTCAGCAGCAGATTAAAATTTATTGAGGGTTTGGATACATTAAGTGTCCCTTCATTTTCCCCAGTGTTTTCATGGCTCAGTATAGTACATTCTTCCTCTTAAGCCTTTAAATCCATTTCTGCTTCCCTTCAGGAAAACCTCTGGTACTTTCAGAGGATCTCATGTGGATTTCCACAATCTACTTTGGCTGTTTTTCTCAAAAAGACTGCCTCTTGCATTAGTAACTCTCTCCCTAAGCTCCAGTGAGTAAACTTAAGGTGGCAGTTTATGTCCAGATGATTTTGCAAAAGAGTCTTATTTACGTGAACCTCTTCTGCCTAAGCAGCAGGACTCTAAAGCATTCCAGCAAGGGGGGAAATATTTCAGTAACGGAGATGGGATGCACAATTTATTGTTGTTTCATATTTTTATTTTGCTAAGAATATCTGATACTTTCTGTAATAAGACTTTGCCTGTTAAGTGTAGTCCTGGCTGCCTGGGAACAGGGTGTGCAGGGTACTTACTGCAAACAGTAAGTGTCTCCTTCCTGTACTCCTCCTAATGTCCTTGTGCCTTAGCAGCTCTCAAGGCAGCAGCTTCCAGCAGACATGGACTGTGGTATTGGAGAGTGGACAAAGAGGGAGCGGAAGTACTGGGTCTAGGCAAAGAAATGACAGAGAATGAATGAAAACAGAACCTGAAGGATATGGGTTGGAATTAGAGGGCAAGGAGCAGGTCTCTGGTGCACTGGAGGTGAGATAGGGACATCTTGGATCTAACTTAGGAGGGACCCACCAGGCAAGGAGCTTGGAGCAAGAGAAGAAGCAGGGAGCTGCAGAACTGGACATGGTTGATGACTGATGGCTGGGATTGGGGTGAGAAGCCTGAACAGAAACTGGTGTGGCAAGGGTGAGGAGAAGAGATGAGGATGAACCATGTGGAGGGGGATGGAGAGCAAAAGGAGAACAGGGTGACATTAGAGTGAATCAGGCCATGGTAGGTGAAGGGAAGGGCAGACACTTCTGCATTCATGCTTACCCTCCCACAGCAGGCAGGAGCACAGCCTGAGGTCTCCAACCCGTGTTTCCTTGTTCTCTGCACATGTGAAGGCTTCCAGCAAAGTACCTTCTCCTCTATCTGTGCTGATCTCCATCAAAGATGACAATCAGCTGTTGCTATCAATTCCCCCATTAGTTTAATTGGTTGAAAGCCATGTGGGTTCCTTTGAGATCCAGCCTGGCTTGAGCTCTGTAACTGACACCATGTGATAGGAAAGCTTCTGGCTTTTCTGATTCTCCAGTTTGCCTGCACATTGCAGCAAGAAATACTTTCCCCAGATTCCATTCCTTCATTTGCACATTTCAAATTAATCTCTTGGCCATTCTTACAAGCTGAATCTAGTCTGTTTATTTAGCTGGATAAATGTCTGATGTAAAATCTCATTAGCCCAACACTTACCTTTGACACCACAGATGAAGAAAGTCTCTTTGGCATGTAAATTAGGAAATCACATCAAGTCCCTTCCAGTTCTGAGAGGGTACAGTTTTGAAAGACATTCAAAATACAGAACATCAATTAAAATCATTAATATTTCTGCTGTGGATGTGGTTCATATTGGACAGCATGGATACCACCAGCCATAGAATTTCACTATAATTCCTCATGATAAAACTATCCCTATGCTTCATATGCAGACCAAAAGCCCAGTCACAACATTAATCATTCCACTTGATGATTCTTTCAGCCCTTCCCATATGGCATCTCTTTGGAAAATAGCAAAAAGAATGACAAGAAGAAGGACTGATTTTCAGAGGAATAAAAAATAGGAAGGTGAGTCTATTCTTTGCAGAAATCCTGTCAGAATACCTTTTATTATCAATCTCCATTATTAACCAGGATTAAGCACTATTAATGCAAAAAAATGATTTAGAGTGCCAGGAATTTAGATTCGGGTCTTGATTCCCTCCTCCACCTCTCCTCTATTCTTTCTGATGTGGTGAAAAGTCTCTGTTTAGCGAGTGTGTGTGAAGCTCAAGATTTCAAAGGAGCCCAAGTCCCATTCATAGCCAGTGCCATGCGGGTGGCTCTGAGACTTTGCTGTTTTGAAAATTTAGCTGGAATCTTTCTGAAGTGACAGGTATCAGTATATTCAGTGTTTGGTTTCCCAGTCCCTTAGGTCCTTCAACAAATATTATCCAAACGGAGCACTACTTGGAAGTGGGAGCTTTTTTAATGGGCTGGGTTTGTTCAGAGAACCTGTGTAAGCTAACATGAAAGTGTGTGTGCATAGAAGAAAAAGAGCTTCGTATGAAGTTTTCTGTTCATTTAGCTGTCTTATGGCAGTCTTTCTTAATAATTGGAGACATGTAGTTTTTCCCACACAGCAGAAAAATAACTGGTTTTCAAACAGACATGCCAGAGCCTTGTTTACCCAGATGTACTTCCTTTATGGTACAGCATCTTCTCTAATTCCATAGGGCTGTTCTGGCCATCCGTGTCACCAGCAGCCTCATTAAAGTGTACAGGTAGAGTATGCCCACAGTGAAAACTATGAGTGGTAAAAAGAACACATTGTAATTAACTGTAGCATGGATCTCAATCTAGGTTGATGGTTTTTAATATTTAAATTTCATTTAACCATTCCAGTAAAGATGAGCAGAAAGCGGAAGCAGAGAGAAGCAAAATAATGGTGTGATTAATATTCACACAGTAAAGAATTCACTCTTCCCATCTGTCAGAGATCACTATATGTTCCATGCATATCTGTCCATAAATCAGAGGCAGACTGACACTTTGTAAAGAAAAAGTCATTTATTCAGAGAACTGCATCTTTCTTCATGTTTTAACTTGTTGTGTCTTATCTTGATTTTACAAATGTGGTTAATTGTCTGTAACTCTTTCCTGACTGTTTTGTGTAAATGTGTTTTCAGCCTTGGTCAAAAAGTGTTTGTGCAAGATTGTCCAATTAAGTGTAGTACATATTAACTGTTAAGTAGACCTCTAATTTCTGCTGAAAGCAGTGGGATTTACAGCAGTGAGCTTTAAAGATGGTTCTCATGCTAGGCCTGGATCACTCGCTTAGTCTCTACAAACTATATGGCTTTTGCTAGAGTAATTTCTTTGATCACTACACAAATCTTTCTGATTAAACAAATGTGTTCTGAGCCCAGAAGTCCTTTATTGCGAGCATTTATACTGTTGTCCCCCTGACCTGAGCAGTTAGCATTTGGGGCCTGGCCAGGTTGTTTCCATTAAGAGGAGAAATTGATGACAGGAATCAGACAGGTTTTTTGGTGCTGTCCTGCTTATTTACAACGAATATCTGCAAAGTTATGCTTCCCTGAACCTGGCAGAAACCACTAGAGGCAGCTTTTGAACACAGTTTAAAAATTCGATACCTCAGGTACCTTTGACTTTGGCCCTCTCAAGGCCACCCACACAAAAGTGTTTCATTTGTTCACCATTGGCTTTTGTCTAGCTTCTCTGTCACCAAAGTGTGTGTGTCCTTGCAGATGCTGTCCTGCTGCTTTTGGGGACAGATTTTTCAGCCTACACACATCGGGTATGCTGTGGTTCACTCTTGCTTCTCTTGGCCATCACCTGCTGCTGCCACCAAGTACCTTCTTCCATACAGGAACGTGATTTCCTCCCCTGTAGATGAAAGAAAAGTATTTAACTAATGCCATGGTAAATGGCAGCTGCTGAGACCTTTTAATATAATAATATTAATAATAATAATATAATAACATAAATGCACTATCCCTCACACAAAGTTATGGAATGCATAAAAATTGGTGCCAAAAGAAAACAAAAGTGGTGAATCAAGACTGGTGTATTTTGTTCCTGTTAGAGTTTTCAGGTTAAGGTGACTGCAATTCTTTTTAGATGAAAAATGCAGTTTATTTAATGTCAAAATATTATGCTTTAAAAAAAATAAAATAAATCCGTCTTAGAAAACAAACCCTCTTTCCCTGGATAGGTTCTAGTAGGATCATTTTAGTCTGGGTTGGTTCAGCCCAGGTAAAAGTATTGTATCCTGTTGAACTGCCTCAGAAGATTTAGCTTGCTCTGTTTAGCAAGTTGTTATTCTGTGCTCCCACTTTGTGCATTGGTCCATGAGAGGGCAGTTTGAGGTGTTATCACCTCAGATCATCTAGAGGTCTCCAAAGGATGGCTTCCTTCTTTCACAAGACAAAATGGATTTCCTTCTGAGCCTGCTCTGTGTTTCAAGGACAGAAATCATCTGACCCCAGTGCATCGTAACAGATGACAAAACAATCCAAGTTGTGAAAGGGAACATGGACACCACTCTCCTGAGATATAATGCCTGCGCGGTGAGGTGTTATAGTGAAAAAGTCCTACAGCTGTATTAAACTGAATCCAAACGAAACATGTGAGATCATATCAGTAATCAACAGTGAAGCAGTTCAGCTGAACTTCAGTTAAAATATTTTATTCCAGATGACAATGTCAAGAAAAAATTCTAATTTTTGTATAAAAATGTCCTTATTTCAAACTATTTGTCAGCATACATTGCAAAAAAAATGCTGGCTTACCAGTTTTACCTTCAAGATGAATTCCAAATTTTGTTCACCTCTGAGTGTAATCCATTATTTGCAAATACAGGCCCCTTGACTGTCTACATTGTAGCTTATTTTTATATTAAGTATTGACATAAAGTGCCAGTAAAATACAGGTTTTGGATGAATCTATGAGTTCTTACCTATATTTTTCTTAGCCTGTGAGTTCTCAAATTGGAAGCCATTTTTCAGAAAGTGTGTATGGACACTAGTTTCTCTTTAAGACTTCTGGATAGTAATAATTTTATAACTTACACTATCATGTATTCCATCACTCTTTCTCTTTCATGTGTTTCTCCACTCTTGTGGCTTTCAACTTCTTTTAGTTTTGAACTCCTCTAAGATTTTTTTCTGTGGAAGTGTAGACCTCTGTATACTGTCTTCTAGCCTACTGACAAAAGCCTTTTATTTCTTCGTTACCCTCTGCAGACCCCTTAGAATTTTCCTGTGGGCTGCCCAACTGAAAGGCCATAGATTTGCTGTCATACCCACATCCATTGGACTATCCATTTCTCTTTCCCTACGCATGCTTTTACTTATAGTACGTATTCTTGACAAATGCAAAGTTCGTCTCTGGCCAAGGGATTCCAAAATAAAAGCCTTTGTCACGATTACCCTTTTCAGCTTTTATTGACTTTGAGTCTTGAGAGTTTTCCTGCTAAAGACTACTGAGGCCTTGTGCTACTTAGAAAAAGAAAAAAAAAATAAAAATGTTCCTTTTTTTTTTTTTTTTTAATCAAAAGAAAAAGCAAACTTTAACCAGTCAAACATCAAAGTTTCCAAGGCAGTCTGAGCACCAGGAGACTAGACATTGTTCAGAACTGATAGGTTCACTTTTCAATTTTCCTTTATGCTATTGTCTTCAGTCCAAACACTCTTCCAGTACCACGATTGTTTTCTACATAGCTACAAGGTCTTTTATACTTTCATTAATATTAACATGGATTCTTGAGCTCTTAAACCCTATGTCTTACTGTGAGGGCTCTGCCTAGACACCTGTCTGAATTGAGACCACACTGAAGAAATACTGACCTCTCTTTTGTGTCCATGTCAGGTATCTCACAGTAGAACTTCAAAGTGCTTGAGGGACCCCTAATGGTGCACATGGTGCTATATATTATAGAAATAGCCAGAAATCAGACAAAAGAGATTGAAAACATATAGTTAGGAATGGTACGTTTGTGTATTTGTTGTAAAAAGTTATATGAGCTATGACTGTGCCCTTGTGTCTCCTTTGCCTTGATTTTTTACTGTGCAAACAGCAAAAGATACAAAAGACCACAAATAACCTGCCTTTTGTGCACCTGTTTTATGGAGAATCCTTTGAAATGATGCAGTATATGATGTGCAGGCTGTTTTTGTGGGGTTGTAAGGACTCCTGTTATCTCCTTTGGGTCTCTCCTCACAGAAGGGTACTACTATACTGGCTGACAAGGTAAGCGCTTGAAACAAACTCCATATACCTCTTCCACCTATTTTACTATAGCAGAGGGGATACTCCCAGCTGCAATTCCAGGCTCTGCCTGAGCCCTCTGTATCTGTTGTTCAGTCTATTGATGTCTTGCACAGCATGAGCTCATCAGTGATCTCAATGCTTTTTCTTTCTGACTATAACTAAGTTATTAACTCTGAACTGGCTTCCCAAAAAATGGCAAGAAGCCTCAAAGCAGTGGGTGCAATTCATTGTAGCCATTGGGAGACGCCAAACTGGCCCAAAGAGGACTTTAGAAAGCTGTGCAGCTCCCCAGGTGCAGAGAGTAGCTCAAGATGCTTCTGTTTTGAAGTCTGTTCACCTTGTCCATGCTTAGAGGGGCAATTTGAGACAAGATGGTGTTTGGCGCTTTTTAACGAGCAGGAGGAACCATGGTTCAGGCATATATGATTATGGTGGCTGTGACTCCTTGACACAGCTCTTTGAATCAGGGATGTTGCACAGAGTAGTCATTGGACCCCACGGACAGTGGCTACGAGGCAAATTCTGATGAAGGAGAGTACAGACTGTCTGCATTGGCTCAGGAATCTTCAATTTTGCAAAATGGAAATATGAAAAATTGAATGGGAAGAAATCCAGTTTTGAAGCTCTCAGAAGGGAATTGCAAAAGAACTGATCTGTTTTTAAAAGCCTTAAATCCCCTGAAGCTTCTGATTAATTTATTGAAAAAGTGTTCATAAAAGATGTAACCAACCCCAAATCTGTTACTTTGGTGAAGAATGTATTCAGGATGAAAGGCCCAGGGCTTTGCCCTGCCAGCATAGAGAGAGCATTTCAGCTGTCATCTGAGTAGGCACCTGTCACTCCCATCAGCGCAGGAACAGCCTGATTTCTGGCCTAATTTCTAGAACATCAGTGATACTGAATGGAGATCAGGGTGCTCAGAAACTATGCAAACCAGGACCCAAAACTACAAACGCTACTTCTTTTTCTTTTTCTCTGCCCCTATGAACGCCTCAAGGAACATGAAGTCATCCCTAAATCTATTTCTGTTCCCCAGGCTTTTCTTTCCACAGTGATGGGCTGATCCTCCCGTATTTGCATGACGGTCTGACCCACTTTGAGCAGAGTTATATGCTGATCAGTGAAAACCAGCACACTCTTTCCTGGCTTTTGGATTATTATACAAAAAGAAAGGAGACCCAGAGCAGCATGCTATGTTCACTGCTGCATGACAACACTTGGGAGTAGCCAAGTTGTAGTAAAGCAGACACATGGAGAAACAGGAGTCTGCCTTATGGTACAAAAGCATTCTCCAGGCATCCAGCTCAGTAGCATCCAACCCACCGTTGCAGCAAGAGCTGTGGGACATGAGTTCTATGTATGAAAATGAAGTTTTCTTTTTAGTTATAATTGTGGTTTAGCTGGGTGTCAGTGCTGTACAAGACCAATGCACTTAAGATATTAATTCCTTGAGTGGTCCAGCAAGTCCTCCTGGCTTGTCACCAGCAGGGACGAGACAACGAACTGATTTAACAGTTTCAGACATGGCTCTCCAGGACAATTCTAGACATTCCCCAGCTCAGGTCCTGCTGCATCTTGTCCACTTTGCATACTTAAGTGTTGGTTAACATCCTAAGTGGACTGTCCCACATACTCCCCTAGATGTTTCTGCTTTAGAAGTGTTAAAATTTTACGTAGATAAGACATTTATAAACATTCAATAGAAACTGTTCCTGCAGAAATTTTCACAGAAGACAGTCTTTAGTATGTAGTCAAGATGGATTATGGATATTCTGGGCTGGTGGTGAGAGCCTTTTGGATGACTCTCTTCTCCCCTGTCACGTCACCATGATGCCAGGGGATCTGGATGTACTGGATGGATGTGCTACTGGAAAGGTGTGGGCTCCTTCTCCTGTCAGTCAGTAAATTCATCCTGGATATCTAAATAACAGAGTTAGAGAAAAATGTTTTTTACTTTCCATATGAAACAGAGATGAAATATTCGTGAGAACCTTTAGGCATCTCATAATAACTATAACTGAATACTAAGAACCTGAATAAATGGATGATTTGAGAGTTTTGATTTTTTTACTCCTACATAAAATAAAAATCAAGGTTTTCTTATTAGGGAAAGCAGGTGCACTTCACAAAATTGTTCATTCAATCAAACCCCTAGTTTCCTACTGAAAAAGAATATATTTTGGTGGGGATGTTTTTGCCATCCCTTCTAAGTATGCATTTGAGAGTTTAATGTTAGGCAAGCAAATGAAATAATAACAAAAAATGTAAAGTTTTACCCTTCGTATTCCCACCCTTTCAACTTCCAGTTCCATTTAATCAAAAATTATTCCACATTCCTTATCACCCTGGTGATGAAAGGAACAGCTGTATCAAGAAATCACATAATATGATTAGCAGTATTGCTGTGAACTACCAGACACAGTGTTTAGGTAACCCCTGCCACCAGTTACGGCTTTGTTCTGCCCTAAAAATCTCTTTCTAGCAATCCCTGGACAATGTGCTGCTTGCGCTCTTGAGTCTTGCTGTCCTGCTCTGTTCTTCATGCATACTTAGAATTCTATTTTGGGATCTAATATCTGGTTTTGCTATCAATTCTGTAAAGATTAAAGTAAAATTTAATTGATAAGACACATTTTATCCTATCCTAAATTTAATTTAACTGCAAAGTGAATAAGGCTCAGTAGAGATGTTTTTTTCCCTGGACAGTGCATAATATAGTTTAAAAGCAATATTCGTAAATTACTAGGCTCTTTTATGCTTCATGCAGATGATTTTGTGTTATGTTTATGTCACTGCTCTTGTGACTGTATTAATTGCAGGGAGTATGCAATATCTTAGGCTGAACTAATACATGAGATGGACCTGCAGTTCACCAGATCCAGTGCAAAGGAATCCTTTTTGATTGCTCTTACTTTAAAGCAAAAGTAGAGTTATCGCATATAATGTATGTGAAAAGGAGAAGTTCAGCTCCATCTGGAAGGCCCAGTCCTTCAAGTATTTGCCTCACCTTGCCTCCCAAGGACTTTCTGCCTCGAAGGCTCCCATAAGCAAATTTCCTGATATTTAGAGATCTTTGGAGAAACAGATACTTAGTTGTTGCCTTTATGGGACCCAGTCATAAAAATAATAATAGAAGCATGGTCTTCTGACAATTGACAAACATTTGGCAATTCTTTTGAAAAGCTGTCTCTATTTGTGCCTTAACTAAACCAGCATTTTTCCTCATAGCAGAAAACCCCAGCAAAGATGACAGTAAATAAAATTTAGTATTAGATTGTCCCAAAGGAATTTGACTTGCTGAAGGTATATTACTTTTGAGACAACCCTTTCTGTGTAGGTTACAGCTTCTGTAAATGAAGAATATCATGAAGGGTTACCAGGATGAGATCAAATATTTATATCAAGTAAAGCAAAATGGATATATTAGGGCCAGTCCCACAGGCTCTGATATACAAAACCCTTAAACATGCGCATACATTTAAGTCTGAGTATATTTTTTCAATCATCATTGGATATAGAGTAGGGTAATTGAAAAATTATTCACAAATAAAGGATGTGCTTTGCCAAATTAAAGTTGGAAATGTGTAAGCAAACTACTAGATTTCGGGGTTTTTTTGATTGTGCTACTCATGTTCAGTATCCCCAAACACATTGGTTTAGGCTGCTGCATATCTGCCACATACTTTGGATAATAAGGATGGTAAGAACGGTTAAGACAGGTCCCCCTTTAGCAGGGCAATAAAGTGGGGAAGTGAGGCACAAATAACCTCCTTGTTCCTTTTTCTTTCTGATAAGTACAATGTCAGCCTTTCTCAGCTCTAAATTATGCTGTTAATTTTGCACCTAAATTTGGCAGGTCTTCAAAGGGCCAAGAGCCAAGTAGATTGAAATGGCACTTCCTCTTCTGGCTGTTTTTGAACTAAAGTGATGGTGGTTACCATGCTTCATGCTGGGCTACCAGCATATGTGAGTCTGATCTGAGCACACCCACCAGATCAGATCTCTCAGGGTTCTTTTACTCAAAAAGGCACCAAGTTTTTGAATCCCAAAGGGCCCTAAGCAAGAGATGTGCTTGAACCTGAGCTGGGATGCAGGAGTCCAAGACATGCAGCATCACAGCTTTAAGTATTTGACTGTAGACAGGCAAAGCAGGACTGGAGGGTTGCTCAGCTGAAATAATATGTCAACAGCCTCACTGTTTCTTTGGCTCTTATTCCATATGCCCAGAAATTAGGAGTTCTCAATGTGTTTGCAAGAAGGTGGGATTTAGACCTCTGCCTGGCCTCCTCTGGCAATGCCTCATGGCCAAGCTGTGGTTGCCAAACATCAGTGACAGCAGCTTCTTGTCACTGATATACAGATAATGTCTTGTATGTTCAGGATGTCACAGCTATGCACATCCTTTTTGTTTTAGACTTAAACAAATCAGAATGAAGTACTTCTCCATGAAAGTTCACTTAAAAGAATCACTGAGATTAGAAATGAAAATGACTAAGCAATCTTTTTAATAGTCATTAATTCATATGAATGGCATCAATAAATAACATGGCAAAAATAAATATGGTAACAATAAATTGATTTTTGGTGTAGTTTCTTCAAAGAGTAAGTACTTGTTTGATTTTAACACTACTGCTGAGACATAGGCAAATATTTATAGCCTCATTTATACTGTGCAATATATAGAGCAGAGATGATGTGTTCTTTACCAAGGTCAAGGAGTCAGTAGGGAAGGAAGAAGGTGCCTATAGGACCAAAAAACCTGACACCCATATGTGAACACTTGTGACTTCCCTATGATTTGGGCTGTGCCTCTGTTAAGTGATTTAAGAATGAGATTTTCAAGCCTCTTTGAGATTTTGGTTGTAATTAGAGCTATGCTCCCCAGTTCCTTTTGTCCACTTAGGAAACCTAAGGCATTTTATTTTTATTGGCATTGCAGCATCTGCAGTTATAGACTAGGGGAAAATAGGTAAAAAACACATCCCAAACAACCAAAACAAACACAAAAACCCAAACACACACACAAAAAAAGACAATTTCTGCTTCCAGCAGCAGCACAGCGTTAATCCCGGCAGTGTGCATCTGTCCTGGCTAGCTTCAAATAGCCAAAACAGTGAAGGCTTCCACATCTTTTATGACTATTTCACAACCTTTGCTGATTTCTAATGAGACTGAATTAGCACCTTCTTTGTTTTCTAGGGGCTGTGTCTTAGCATCAGGGTTGTTGGGGAGTAGATGAGAATGAAATCACATAGGTGTGCGGAGAGAGAGGAGCAGCCGCTGGAGCTGCGCAGGCCTGGCTGGAGTTCACAGAGCTAAGCCAATTTTTGCGCCCACAGAGCAGTTCATTTCTTGGCAGCTGAATCAGAATAAAGCTCCAAGGCTACAGTGGCCCACAGCCTGCTGTGACTCGGTGACCACAGAACCTAATTTGTGCTGGATAAAGCCCTAAAGAGATTAACTGACTCATAACATATGCTACTTTACCTTCTACAAATGAACCTCAGATACAGTGCCATGTTTCTGATCCCTCTCTAAATTTTGCAAATACTCCACCAGTTAGTCACAGATATGGGGAAACCTGAAGAAGAAAAAACCCCACCTCCTCTAGTTTATCATTCATACATTTTTTGCAAGCACTGCAAAAGACTATATGCTTTTTCTGCCAGGAATGTGACATTTCACATTAAGGGATCTATAAAAAATGCAGACATTCATTTTAAGGAATCTCTGAGAAACAACAGTGCAGGTGCATTACCTGCGGCACAGCCACGTTGGAGAGGGCGGTACATCCAGTGTTGAGTTTAACAAGGGACGGGCCATTATAAGGCTATAAAAATCACTGAATCTCTTCATTCTCCCTAGGACAGAAAGAGGTCATTGGAGGTGGTCAGCAGCTTACAAGAGGGACCATCAGGAGAAGGAGTGTCAGCCAACAGGGTCAGGGTGTTTCTAAAACAGCCTGAGGAGTGCCTGAGCTGTGAAGCAGATACACTGTGTGGTTCAGCGGTTCCTGATTCCATACTGTGGAGCTGACCAGGACGAATTATTTTTCCCTGGTAGCCCACACACAACAGTATTACACTGGGGAGGAGGTGCTGGTATTCACCCAGATCTCAGTCCAACACAGAATTTGAATATGGGTCCAGCAAAATGCAGTATATATGGCATACAAGACAGTGAGGCTCAATTAATTTCCATGTCTTGAAACCCTACCTTCCCAAAGGATTCAGACAAAGGCAGCCAGGATGGTCATAGGTACAGGTCATCTTCCACAAAAGCAATGACCTGACATCATTTATCTTACATTTCATAAATCCTTTTGAAAACCCAAACCTGTTCTAAACGGTTGACGTGAAAGGCATTTATTATCAGCTATTTCAAATACAGCTAACTTGATTAAATTCAAGGCATTACATCCTATCAAAATTAAAACGAATATCAGCACAAACAGCCATTATAAACGAGCTAATAAATACTGAATCAGATGAATGATATTGCTGATTAACAGCTTTACATTTTTAGCCTACTTTACTGTCATAACTTAAAGCCAAATATATCTACAGACTTCAGGAGCAGCATCCAGATGAGGCTTAAATAGGAACGATTCTGTATTAAATGACATATTAGAAAGGAATTTGGCTCCTCTAAGGTAATACAGACCTCATATACTAAAATCTCTATATGTCTACACAGAATTCAAAACTGGTGAAGGGTCTAGGGAGCAAATCTTATGAGCAGTGGCTGAAGGACGTGGGGTTGTTTAGTGTGGAGAAAAGAAGTCCTAATGTCCTTTCTTCGTGATATTTTCCAATCAGGAAAATCAGGGCATCCAAGTGAGAGCTGCAAACCTAAGTCCTTTAGTGTCTTTTGAAAAGCATAGTCTTACACTGCTGTTCTCAGCAGATTTATGTCAAGAAATTGAATTACTGCAGTTTACCTTCTAGGCATATGCTCCAAAGACCAAGCAAAGCGTGTCAGCTGCCATGATGCAATTGCACTCCCTTTGCTGTTTTGATCATGGTCAGGGGCTGTGGGTGAGCTGATGAGCAGGAACTTGTGCTGCAGTAGATCAATTGCCAGCCATTGTGTGAAGACAGTCTAAAGTGAAGTTCTCAGTATTGATGGATTCAAGGGGGCAAATTTGACACCGAACCCTACCAGAGTGCCTTCAGGCTGATCCAACCCCACAATTAATGTTCTCTCATAGATCAAACCTGTTTCTCAGCTCAAAGAGGCACCCAGCCTGCACAGGCTGCACATTTTTGTGTTTGCAAAACTGTTTGATTTTTGTGTCTGGAGTCTTCTCCTCTTATATATTCATTGGTGATCAAGTCCTTCTGATAGCTGATTAATTGAGGATCTTCCTCTCCCTTTTCTTTCCAGACTTCTCCTAACAATGAAACTATGTCTTAGAGCCACCAGAAGAACAAAGCTCTGAAGGTGTCAAGCTATTTCTGCAAGTGAAACAATCTCAGAAGTGAAAAATGCTCAGAAGTTTTACCACCTGAGCATAGACCCTCTGCTGCCCAGCCTGTTAAATGCATGTATTCAGTCTAGGCCCAGGTGAACACGTCAGTTCCTAAAAGACCATAAAACTGGCGTAGACCCATTGGGTTCAGTGGAACTATGTAGCCAAGGATGCTTATTTAGCTCACGGGGACTGGTATGATATTAATCTAGGAGGATTTGAGTGTTATAACCTCTCCAGTAAAAACCTGAGGGAAAGAAAAAAGGGAAAAAAAAGGAAAAGAAAGGAAAAAAAAATGAGAGAAATGCAGAAAGGGAGAGAGATTGTAAATATCATTGGCAGCAAGCAGACTAGAAGCAGCTGTCTCTGGCAGACGTGTTTCATTCAGATCAAACAGAGAGCTGTGGATGTTTGGAAATAACCCACATTTACTATATATTTAACTACAATCTTTCCGTTTGTTTGGAGGCAATCAGGGATTTATGCTCAAACAAGAACTTTTCTCACCCAGGTTTTGTTCAGAAAGCACCATTTTCCTGTGGCACCGGTGAGTGAGTGCCAGGATGCCACATGGAGCACAGGGATTCCACGGCTGGAGGAGGGGTCCTGATTTCACAGCTTTTGGTCACACAGTCCTGGAGGTAAACGGAGCTGTTTTCAGGATGTGCCTTTCTCCAGGAACCTAAATACTTCCATTAGCAGGGGGCAAAAGGTGACGATGACCTTGTGCTTTGGGTGTGATAGTTGTTAAGCCATGGCATCTGACAGCCATGACCACTGTTGACTCCTCAGGGCTCCTGTGAGCAGTGTTTCCCACGAGGGACCCTGCCATCTGCCATATACTCACAGGGACAGCAATCAGTCTAGGGACTCAAAGCCCATCCTATGTCATCTGCAGAGATCCTCTGTCCTCCTTAATAAGAGCGCTGAAAGGCTGTAATTTTTGCCTTACCAACTTTGTCACATTTCCTCCCTATTCAATTTCTTCTCTTTTCAGTTCTTCCCTACATAAATGCTTCTGTTTTTTTTTTTGTTTTTGTTTTTTTTGTTTTTTTAAGTGCACATGCACTCAAGCATTTCAATGCTAGTGTTTAAAGCCTTAAATAATATAGTAGTGCTGCTGTCTACTTGCAGGACTGTCTATGGACGCTTGTTGCATCACGGCTATTAGGATCAATTGCAAGGAGAATACAAGATGATAGAATGCAATTACCTGTGTTGGAGCTTTGCCCAGGCTGCCAGCACCTGCATTCTCTTTAAAAAAGTAGAAAAAAGAGAATGTCTTTGGAAAGTCTAAGTGGCAAACTGCCTTGGTGTCGACAGTGCTCTTTTGCTAGCGCTCTTGAGACAGGTTTTGAACCTGCCCTAGGACTTCACCTAGCAAGCCATAAGGCTGGTTCCAAGATGTGCTTCCTAGTCCCAAGTCTTGCTGGAAGGAGCTGTGCGCACCTTGCAGAACTTCTCTGCACCACGGAGATAGTTGTCTGTGGGATCTCACAGTGAGACCAGGAGAAAATTGCAATTTCCGGGTACTGGTAAGAGGGGAAAAAGGGCCTGATGATTCGGAAAAACAGAATGCTATTAGAGATTGTTTGCACAAATCTCTGTACTGGGGACAGAGTTTTTAGTAGGGCCTGTAGCAATAGGACAAGGGGTAATGATTTTAAGCTAAAAGAGGATAGATTTAGACTAGATATAAGTAAGAATTTTTTTAGGATGAGATTGGTGAAACACTGGCCCTTGCTGCCCAGAGAGGTGGTAGATGACCCATCCCTGGAAACATTCAAGGTCAGGTTGGATGGGGCTCTGAGCAACCAGATCTAGTTGAAGATGTCCCTGCTCCTTGCAGGGGAGTTGGATTAGATGACCCTTAAAGGTCCCTTCCAACTCAAACTATTCCATGATTCTATGATTCTAAAAGTAGTGGAAGATGTTTCCTTTCCAAAACACACCACTGATCTGTATTAGGGTATAGCTCTACCAAAAAGCACAGGGAAAGGTAAACATCTTTTATGCTGATTTTGCCTTATGAGGAAAACTCAGCATGAAATTATGCCCTGAGATACCATAATGTGGAACTGCTCTGTCAATCTTCTGAAGATCACTTCAAGATAATTTGAGACAGGTTTTTAAAAAGGACTGAAAACTTTTCCTCAGCAAAAATCACTCTTGTTTTAAAATTTTGCAACAGAAAGACTGTTTCCCCAAATGATTACACACACCAGAAAACTGTGTTCCTATTAAAAAAGATCACAACTTTGTTTTCTTATTCAAAGAAATGCACACACATGGGCCTACTATTTATGTGTGTAGGCACCATGATAAATCCCCATGATAAATCCCCAGATGAAAGTAACAGTTCAGAATTTGCTAAAACACTGTGGTATTATGGAACACTTTCAAAAGTGTGGATTTGTTTTCCACCTTTTCTCCAATAATAAATATTGGACTCAGCAGTAAGGGATTATAATGGAGCCACAGTAGTACTGTAAAGTGTAGGATTTACGAGCCAGATCTGTAGAACATAAATTTTCCAACAAGGGCTGTAATTATATAAAATGCTACATGAATCCAACAATGTGAAGAAATCTATTTTTAGGGCAAAAATTTTCCAGTTATCAGGGTTTCAGTCTTTGGCTGGGAATTAAATACCCTGCAGGACTGAGGTGCTCAACAGCTTGTTGGAACCGGCACGTGACTTTCTCTTGCTAAGTAGACACAAATCCCTCTCAAACCCTGGGAAGGGTCCCCATTATCTGAATTGGTCAGTTCTGGAGCGTATCTGATATCAGAGAAGGGACTTGACTAAAGTATTTTGATAACCTAATGGTTCCAAGGTGTTATCAAGTCTACCACAAGTCTTCACAACACCTAAATAGCTGCGGGTTGTCTCCTTTGAGCATATATACCTACAGTTTGCAGGCAAAAATAAAACAATAACTCCAAAATCGTGAGTCTTTAAAAATAACCCATTTTTCATACTCATTTCATAGTTTTCTGAAACCTAGTTCATGAGATTTGGAAGTGACTGCTCTATGGTTTGAAACAGTCGTCATACATCTCCCACCAGTTCTTTAAACTAGACAAACCTCTAGTGGAATCCCACCACTGAATTTTCAAAGGATATTAAAGTCTGCCTTTGTGTTCTTTTTTATAAATTTAATCTACCATTTGCCATTTGCACATTTGTGATACTAAAAATGACTGTGTGGTGCTTTCCCCTAGAAGCTGTGCATTTTTTCCTCCATAGATACCATTTCCAAAGCTCATATTTGTCACTCCGGCAAAGCACATGAATGAGCTATTTAGCCATATAATAAAGTAACAATGAATGAAGCAAGAGGACCAATTGAATTGGTGCTATTATTTCAACAAAATCCTTTCAGCAATTGCCTCTCTCTTCATAGAGACCTTCACTGCCTTATTTCACTAAATGACACCATGAATGTAATTACTTTGATTCAGAGTGTTGAAATCACACCGGTAACAAATTACACTGCCCCCTGATGAGTAATAATTCAATTATTCAGTGGCCTAATAACAGTTTGAAATAGCGTATTCTCATTTCACAAACATTGTATTTACTGCTGGAAATAAACCATTTCTGCAAAGTGAAATATTAGATCTATATATCTTAGCCCATGTAAGCTCCCAAATGGATCACCACATAACTGCATATCTTTGGTGTTTTTAATATTAAAGGGACTGCAGAGATGCTGAGCCTCTTGGGTTACTCCACCTCGGTAGACATGTACATATGTTTTGCCTATTTACTACCCGGTGAATCAAGACTTTATTATAAATATCAAGGAGCAATTGTGCACAGAGTGAGGTTTGATCTCAGTGGCACCAGTGCTATTGGAATTCATCCTGAACTGGAAGCAGAATCTAGATGTGTTTCCAAAGGGACATTCCTTGAACATGACTCTTCTCTTCTGTGCTCCAGCATAAATGAAGCATATAACACTGCTAAAGCCAAGACAGTATAAAACAGAGGTGAAGAGGGGAAGAAACAACGCTGCTTGCTGAAAGGTCAATTCAAAGTTAGACTTTTGGGGTAAAATGCATAAAGCCCAGAGAGATATTAAAATGCCTTAAGTGCCAAACTCCCAATTAAGCAACCTCCAAATTATATTTCGATATGTAGGAATTTGTGAAAATCCCACAGATGGATGTCTATTTCCACCTTTAAAGACCTAAATATTTTTAAAAACTTTAGGTGTCTTAATCTACTGTGGTGTGATTTATACGAGCTGTGTTCATCTCAGAAGTGCAGCATTCCTCCAGGCTGACTGCAGGAGGCATCAGTGAGGAACTGCCAGACCATAATTGCTGGGTTTCGTCCTAAATAAAAGCAGCATCTAATAGTTGGCAGCTTGGGGTTTTTCTTCAGGACGTGGCAGATATAGATTACGTTTCTGGATTTGCCTAAAGATGTCCAAACTTCTGCTTCCTTGGGGACTGCCTTGACACTCTTCTTATCAGCAATTTGATTGAACAGCTTTAAGTCTTTCCCGTGGAAGTTGTGCCATTACACATGACGTATTTAAAGATGTGTTAATCTCATAAGAGCAAGACGTGCTCCACATGTTCTCAGCTGAGAGGCAGTGTGCACTGTGGAGAGCAGAGGGGGCAGAGGGCTGTCTGCCCAACACTTCTATTAAAGTATCATTACAACAAGGAGGTGATTTTCCTCTCAGGTAAGGACTCAGTCCCTAGACAGTGGAATCATTCTGTCTCTGTCAAAGAATTTCCTCAAGCAGAACTAAAGTCTGGTATTGTAGTATATTTTTCCCAGCTTCATTTAATAGCAATGGTCATTTAAATGGTTTTGTAAAAGTCAGTGTCACAAGGTGGATGTAAAAATATCACTTTACAACTCACAATAACTGAATTCCACTAAGGAAATGTAGCAAAACTTTGCAATAAATGGCCACAATGTTATAATAAAATGAGGGATGAATCCCTCAAGGGAAAATGAGAAAAAGGAAAACAGATGAAGAAAATTAAGCTTATTATCTATCAAGTCTCAGTGCTGCTTACCAGTATTCAGACACACATCTCTGTAAGTCTAAAAAAATCTGTAAAATTGTGAGCATGCATAAGCGCTGTGGATTACTGTGCACATGTAGAAATGCAAACCCACATGCAAGGAAGGGTAATCATAACTTGGGCTTATTTTTACAGGAATGACTGAGTTTCGTCCTCTCTAAGCAGAGGAGTGCTACTTAAACCTCTCTGTGCTAGACAGAGATCTCAGCATGGTAAATCATAGCAAAAATTTAGTTCCTAATCCTACAAAGACATACAACACGCTTAGCTTTAAGGATATGAAGTGCTAGAGAAGTGCTGCTCATTTTGGACTGAGTTTTCCATTCTTTTCCATGCTGCAAATTGCAATGAGATGGTCTCATGAAGCCTTCATTATTCAGTTTCTCACTTTAAAGTATGAAAACAAACAGCGTTGATTTTTCCCCACCGTGTAACATCGATGAGGGTTATTTCAGCTCTTGAAAGCATAAAATGGCTGCTAGGGATAAAGATTTCATTTGATCAGAAGGCAAAAAAGTCAAGATTAGCTTGTCTGCTGTTGTCCATCCCATCCTGATGGGTAAGTGTCCAATCCTGTCCAAACCCAATCCTGGGTTTGAAGTAGAATTCAGTCCCAAAAAACTCCTGCTATGTTGCCACCCAGTTCTGAAGGTGGGTAATCCCAGCATCTGTCTCAATATTTTAACTTTGATGTACCCCAGACAGTTACAGAGCAGCTTGGCCTCTCTGCCATGCTTAAGCTTGACTGTGATCCCGAGAGCAGCTGCTCATATGCCTGCCTCCCTTGAGGGATTTTCTCAGGAACAGAACAAGTCTGACACACTTCTGTAAAACCAGTCTCCATTCAAAGAAGAATGATGTTTGCTTCTGTCCTCTAAAACTCAGTTGAAAAGGTTTTTGATTCCTCTAAAACAATAGTATTTGGAAGCAGAAGATCCTTATCCTTTTGACAGACATCAGCTTCCCACTTGCCATCACTTAGGGAAATTCTTCACCTGTCCAAGTGCACATAGGAGTTGGGGGGAAATTGGGACAAGGAATTCAATCCCTCTTCTCAGTGTTTTTCAGAGAAAAAATCAAGATTCATTGCCTTGGTGAAGCAAATGAGCATGAACATGGCTGTGTAGTTTGTTGAGTAGGGTGGTTGTTTAGGGAAGTATAGATCAGGGATCTCTCCTGTGATTATTCTAATGCTTTCTCAAATGATTTTCTAATATTAAATTCCTTTCCAGAGCCAAGCACATAAAATTTAGATTTCAGAACAGTCATTGACTAAGTTTGGTTTTGGAGCTACTGCTAAATATAATGTGTTTGCCTTGTTATGGATAGATGGAGATATTTATGTGCAATAATACACTTGAAAACACACAGTTGTGGGAAGGAATTACCACGCTGAATACTTTGGTTTATGCTAGGTGAGAATGCCTGCTACAAATTCTGCAAGGCTTGCCAGGATGCGTTTGGTGGTCATCCTTATCAGCTTTTCTTCCTGGTCAAATAAAATCACCCTCTAACTGGTATGGTGTTGATGACTTAAATTCCAGTTCTAGTGAGAGTTGTTGAAACTGAGGGAAATGGATTGAGGACTGAGAACTAGGTGTTTACAAAGAGACATCACCTGGCAGCACACTGTGCATTTTAAATTTTTCTTTTTACTATGAAAAGTGGGCATTCAATAGTGTGGCCCAGACAGGTTTCTGTTTTAAAGGAAATCAGTTAAGGGTTTCTCATCCATATTCCAAGCAAAAAATAAATTGCCAATAAACAAGAGTGCTATTTAACAAAATAAAAATAAATTCTGCTGGACCTTTTCAAAACAGAAATCTCAGCTTTTCTCTCCCATTATGCAGGTTTAGTATGTTTCAGATCAATATTTTATATGTAGTATAATAGCCCTCCTTTTTCTTTAAACAGGGTTTATTTGAGAAGGGAAGACAGAAAGATTTTATTGCTGTCTAACTACTATTGATTCCATAACTACTGAATTTACAGCAAAAGAGACTCCAGTGAAGGAATGCATTTTTATTTCATGTGACATATTCCCTAAGGAGAACACAGTAAAAAGAGGGCAAAGAAGGATTTGGGGAGGATCACAAAACTCGAAGACATCACAGGGAGCGAATTCAGGAAGTCTGGCATGGCTACTCCAGATGAAGGATCAGCCATATCTGTGTCTTTCTTGACAGATGATTCCCTGAGCTGCTCTTAAAAATCTCCAATGACAGAGAGACTCAAATCTCCCTAGATGATCTGTCCTCATGCTTAAATAGCCTTATAGTCAGAAAGCTTTCACTGACATCTGGCTTAAATTTCTGTGGCTTTAATTCTACAGCTGTCTTTTCCTTTTGACTTATTTCCCACAGAGTTATGAATTCTCCAAGTTTGCTATTTTCTTAAGGTCTATTGTCTTTATTTTCCTTCTTTCTTTTCCTTAGACAAGAATGCCACTGTTCAACACTCAGTGCCATCTTACTCTTCCTCTATTTTCACATTGTCAATTCCCTGTTGTTGCAATAAACTGTAGAAGGCAATTCCCTCACCTTCCTTTCTCAGTATAGACTGGAGCAACTAGATAGTCTGTTTTCTGCTGGATTAGCTGATATCTCCATTACTCCCACCTTCTGATGATTCTTCTGGTTGCTCAGACTAAACCTGTCTTCCCAATCTTTTCATTTTGGTAGTCTAAGGTAGATTGAAACAGAAACTGTGGGATTCGTTCATATAATTAAACTTCTCTTCTAATCATTATTCAGCCACTTTTGGTCACCCTAGTCCTTCATCTGCTGAATCTGGAACAAGCATATATACCTTTATTTTTTCTTGGTCTATTCCTCGAGCTGTAATTTTCCATATTAATACTCTAGCTGTGCAGGGTATGTCACTATGTGTTGCAGTTAAGTAGTAGGTTTTATTATGCATTATGCTTTTAGTCCATGCTGTTTATTACCAATACATCTTGCATTGGAATATTGACATGAAAATACAGATATCAAAGATGTAATTTTGAGCCATTCTGCTGTTCACAATGGGCTTGGACATAAACTCTGTTCTCTGATCAAATGTGTATGGGTATCTCCTTGTACCATGGACTCAGGAGGATAGTGAAAGGTAGGTAGATGCATATCACCTGTTTCAGTGCCTGTTTTTCATTTGAAATTATGGATATTAAGCTCTAAGCCAATTTCCCATAAAGCTGCAAGGGATCTAAGCTCATATCAATGATTCTTAAGCACCTAAGTTAGGAGGCCTGCTGATACAGCAGATATATTGGCTACACTGAATACAAGAAATAGAGTTACTTCTTAGAATGGGTGACGTTAGATGGACTGGATTTCCCCCTGAAGTGCATACAAGTCTTTGAAAATATATACCAGGAAACTAGAGGCCCTTTGGATTTCAGTGGAATTTGGGCAAGTTACCCTGAATAGCCTATTCTTAGGATATAAATAGCAAGGTAGCAAAGGGCTACAAAGATGATTAGGGGAACATCTCTCTTACAAGGAAAGGCTGAAGAACGTGGGTCTTTTCAGTCTGGAGAAGAGAAGACTGAGGGGGAATCTGGTCAATGCCTATGAATATTTAAAAGGAGGGTGTCAAGAGGATTGGGCTGGTCTTTTTCCAGTGTTGCCCAGGGACAGGACAAGAGGTAACAGGCACAAACTTAAACATAAGAAGTTCCACCTAAACATCAAGGAGAAACTTCTTTTCTTTGAGGGTGGAAGAGCACTGGAACAGGCTGCGCAGAGAGGTGGTGGAGACATTTATGCCTCTGGAGACATTTAAAACCCTGCTGGACATGTTCCTGTGCAGCCTGTTCTGGGTGGACCTGCTTAGCAGGGGGGTTGGACTAGATGATCTCCAGAGGTCCCTTCCAACCCCATATCATTCTGTGATTTTGTAAAATAGTACCATTGCTAATTTTCAGTACAAGAAACTTTATAAAGATGTGCAAGATCCAGAATCATCTTCTTTCCCTCAGCACTCAGTATAACAAAAAGTTTTTCTTGCTTGAAGATCAACTTTTTAATCTTAAAACTTTGTATGAATATTATTTACTTTCATTTTCAAATGCTCAGTTTTGGGCAAGGAAGAGATATCATCAGCCAAGGCTGTGTCCCACAGAATATTGGACTCTCTACAGTACTTCTGCGGCCACCAATACAACCATTAACAAGGAGAAGGGGAAACTTATGCAAAGACAGTTGCCTTTCTTATGCAAGGGAGATATTTTTGGGTAATTCACTGCTGCCATCATTGTGCATTATTATACAATTTCAGAGTCTTATACAAAGCTTGCTAAAACAGAGTCCTGTGGACCACAGTTTGCTTTGGATCAAAGTAAAACCAAAGTTCCAGCTTCTTAAACTATATCAGTCAGTCTCTTAGATGCAAACATTATGTGACAAACTAATAAAACAGTTAGTACCGGCTTGAAAATTAAAATTCTGTCCCACAGTAATTTGTGTGACTTTGCAATTTCATTTCTTCTCAAATTAAGAGGTGTTTCTTTTACAGATCACATTCTAAAATATTTCATTTGTACTCATCTACATTGTTCTAACTTTCATAATATGTTCTATAATAAATCTTCAATGTCAGAATGATATGACAAAGATAAACTCAAAACATTTTAATTATATCAAAGTGTGAAAATTAAGAAAATTACTATATGATTGCTGAATGTTTTTATTGCATGGAATCAGCATTTTCAGATGGGAAATTGTGCCTTTGCAACATGTTTTTGATCATATTTTATTATTTTGACGTGTTACTATGGGGAAGCTTATTTTCTTATACTGTTATAAAAACATTTCTGTAATTGGAATGCTAACTAATTATGAAGCTTGGTATACACACCAGTATTCTAAAACTTCTATTCTCGTTCTGAAGATATATACCTTGTCTATTCCTTAAGCAACATTCACAGAGAACAAGAATCTGTAAATAAAAATATAATTTTATGTTTCTTTTCTTTTTTTTTTTTTTTTTGGGGGCTTTTAAAGATCAGTATTGGTCCTAAAATTTAGGGTTCTTCCAGTGGGAAGCCAATCACAAAGGACAAAATCTATCCATGGTCTTATTAATAAATTTTATATTGCATTTTATCAGTTGATCTGCGCATTCAGCTGTCACTTCTTCAATTTTAGAGACAGGGAAACTCTTTCTAAACAGTAATTGAAGATGGTTACTTGACTGTGCCATCTGTTCTTGAGCCCTTCAATCCACCTGCATTCCGAAGGACATTGGTGTGTGTTTAACAATGTATTTTTCCTTTTTTTCACCCACATACAGATATTAAAAAGAGAAATGTTCTTTCCTTCTGTGTGGTGCAGGTGGAATTAAGCCAAGAGGCATAACGCCACAGAGCTTAATAGAGTTGTAGGTCCTAATGCAGACAAGTACTACTGCTATCATGCACTCTGACATAACCACACAATTAAATTTTGCACTGTCACAAGAGGATATTTGTATCTTCCTACTGTATCTACTGAAAAGCCATCCAATCATACTGAAAAAAAACACCTGAAGATGGAGATTTTTACCTTTTGGTGTTCTATTGCAAGTATATTGGGATCAAGAGAGATTTAGGCCAAAGACCAGGCAGACACAGTATGTCATTTCTCAAAGTGCATAATGTCACTATAACATAATTTGTACAGAGGGCACAAGTGTGAATTGATGTTTTTTAGGACTGTATTTCAAACCCGAATGTAAGTATGATATTTAGGGGTATCAGAACTGAAATGTCAGATGCCTCCATTACTAGCACCTCGGGGAAGATAAAGAAAAACTTACCCTAGCATGTAGTCCAAAAAGAACCTGCTACCGCTCTGAACCTGATGTGCTTTCACCTCAGAAGGACAATCATCCCCTCCAAAGTGTACCTGTGTAGCTCTGTAATATGCCATCACTAGTCACATCCACTGGGTTTCCACAGAGTTTGCAAGTTCTCAGAAGGGAGGTTGTCTGGCTTCCTCTGCGTGAACTTTGTTCGACCTGCCCATAGCTTTGTTTTACTTCATTTAGCACTGACATCAATTTCTCTTATTGACCAAGTGTCAATGGCTAAATTGAGTAACTATTTTCCTATGGTACCACTGTAGTTTTACACAGAAAGCAGTAACAAAATGCTCTGTGACTCTAGCACAACATTTTGTAGAGAAATACAGGTAAAGGCATTGAGAAGTGGAGACACTGTATGTGGCGCAGAAGAGTATGGGCACAGGGTGATGAGAACTGAGACATGGGCTGGCACTATTAACAACTCAACGATGGCTAGTTAAAGAAAGACAGACCTACAGCTGGACAAAGCAGACTTCAAGGGTAACAAAAAGTACATAGAAATAGTATCTTATATATGTAAAAGGCACCAAATACAGTCAATTCAGATGTAACATGCCGCTGGAAACCAAGGAAGAAAAAGCATTGTATCAAAGCATGTTAGCAAAGAGATAAAACTGAATCCAAGTGGATCCTAGAGGGAGGAAGAAGAAACCATCAACACGAACAGCATATTTCTCCTGGCTGAAGACTCCAGAGGCTGATGACTTGCTGTCTACACCCTCTAGCAATCTGAGGCTACTGATTTTAAGATTGGAGGATCAGCGGAAGGGTGAGCATAACCTCAGGAAAGAAGGGATAAAAATTAAGTGTCAATGTTACAATTTAAATAGTAATATTGCTATTGTTGAGATTCCTAACTGTATTATTATGTGTTCTTTCTTTTGCTGTGTTAATTATATCTAGACTAATAATGATTCTTGAATTAGGCTATTAAGATTTCATTTATACTAAGAATAAGAATTTTAGCTTTATATATAAAATGTGTTTCTCTTTGCCCATGTACAAGATTTTGAGCATAACAGAAGGAAACATCTCCGGGGTCAGCATGCGTATTAGATTATTATTTGTGCCATAGATAACCAGGCTGTTTGCTTCTGATAGTATATAAATCTCAGTTTACTGACACCCTGCAGCTCTGTCTTGGTTTTTAGCTGTGATTTATCCAGCTAATATACCAGCAGAAATATTCCTTTATTTTAGCTTATTTTTATAGACATTTTTATAACCAATCCCTTTAATAATTCAGACCAATTGTTTATCTTCTTTCTCGGATGTTGCCAAAATAAGAAAAAACATTTTTACTGTAAGCATGATTGAAGTCAGGAACAGTCTGCCTGCAGATGTCGTGGAGTCCCCATCCTTGAAGATATTCAAAACCCAGCTGAACATGGCCCTGAGCAACCTGCTCTACTTCACCTTACTCCAGACAGGGGATGTTGGACTAGATGATCTCCAGAGGTGTCTTCTTGTCTCAGCTCTTCTGTGATTCTCTGATTTTGACTGGTGCTGCAAGAAATGCCACAGTAACCTGTCGTGGTTCTGCTTCTTTGCAGGATGTTTTTAGGCAATGTAAACTCGAACCTGGGTTGAGACATGCAAAATGATTTTATTTTACTTCTCTGGGAGACAAGTTTTGCAAAGAACAAGGCCCCTTCTAACAGCTTCTGGTTTCAGTCACAGTACAGATTGCTCAGCACCTTGATGGTACCCTGCAAGATCAAATTAACGGGCAGATGACTGCATTCTTATTCCATCTGGTGTGTGACCCTAGTCATGAAAGAAGTCTTTGTTCCTTTATATAGATCTGTTAAGCCTGATGCCATGAATCTTGTAGGTAAGAGCTTGTAAGAGTGGCACAGAGAACATATTTTTTAGGGAAGCTGGAATTTTTATCAACAGGAATCATTAGGAACAGGTTAGATGGATGTAAATAGTTCTGGTGGAACTTGGGACTAGACTAGGTAACCTCTTTAGACCCTTTCCTGCCTTTTCTGCAATTTTTCCACACAGGGAAGCTGTATAGTACCTGGCGACCTAACATGTCACTCCTGTTCAAGTGGAATTTATTTTCCTGCGGGAAAATATATGGATTGCTAACTGTTAGAAGGAAAGCAGTGAAAGCACATAGTCTGCCTGTGGAATACTCTTTGGCAGCTCAGTGAACCAAATCTTAGAGCTGGCTGTTGGGAGGAGGGGAGTGAAATTATGGCTGGTTGCAATATTTGTGTCCATGCTCAATACCATGGGGCAGACACATAAAAAGGTGTAGTATCAAAACCCAACTTGCCTGAGTCTTAAAAACTTACTAAAGGAGGCCACACAAGTTAAGAGTGATGAGTTATGAGCCGTGCCAACTTCTCCAAGGCAAAGTTCACACCACCTTGAATCGCCATCTAACTTTCATGTGGTCTGTGAAGAGAAAGAAATCCATTTGAAGGGTTTTGTATTAATATTCTCTCTAGAGAGGGCAAGAATGCTCTTTAACAACAGCAGGACATAAAACTCAGCAAGACTAAACCGTTAAGTTAGAAGCCCTAAAGATGGACAGTGTGAAAGCAACTTCTGGAAATACATCATTACTTTTGATTGCCATTTCTATTGATAGCCATTGTGATATATAAACCTTCGATAATGTTAACAATAAAAGAGCAGTGGCAGAAACAAACTGTATACTTCACAAAGACACATCTCTGGCTCCTGGAATCTGTCATGTCCTGCTGTGCACCAGCTTGACCCAAACCGTTTTGGAGCCAATGAACACACTCGCACTGTTTTCAACAGGCTTCAGTCAGTTTTGTGAAATCCAGCACACCTGAATATCTGTAAAAATAAGTACCTATTAAAAAGGGAGGTAAAAAAGGAAGCAGTTCTGGGAGAATCAGAGCTAATGAGGCTTGATTGCCCTTGAATTTGCTGTTTGCGAGTTCTGTCTGAAGCAATCCGTGATTGGGGTATTTGCTAGTGTTCTTCCCTGTGTGCATCTTCTTGGAGTTTGCTAAGATGTGAAACTCATGTTTCAGCCTTTCCCTTCATCTGAGCACTTAAAAGGAAAAAATGTACATGAATTTAGTAAGCTAGAGAATTCTAACCCTTTGCCACATTTGAACAACACATTTTGCTACTGATGTACTTGAAGGAGCTTGTCTTGTTCTTGACAACCCTTGCCAGATTTAATTCCAAGTGGGCCTTAGCTTTCCTTGTTGCATCCCTGCATACTCTGACAATGTTCCTATGTTCCTCCCAAGTGGCCAGTCCCTTTTTCCACATTCTGTAAACTTCCATCTTCCATTTGAGTTTTTTCTAGAAGCTCCTTGCTCATCCACGGAGGTTTCCTGCCTCCTTTTCCTGATTTCTTGCTTCTAGGCATGCACCAATCTTGAACTTGGAAGAAGTGGTGCCTGAATATTGACCAGCTCTCTCAGACCCCCTACCTTCTAGAGCCCTAATCCATGGGATTCCTCCAAGTAGGTCTTTGGAGAGGCCAAAGTCAGCTCATCTGAAGTCCAGGGCTGTAATCCTACTTACTGCCCTTCTTCTTCCACACAGGATTCTGAATTCCACCATCTCATGGGCACTTTTTCTTACCCGGCCATGCGAGTGTTCTGACACATGATCTTTAAAACTAGAAACTATTTTAAAAAAGATGTTCTGCAGTTGCTTTTCTGATTGCCTTTATAGGTATACCAATCAGCACCTCCTAGTCTTTGTGTTCTTAGTGTTTTCTCCAGGTGAGGATTCTTCCCTCATGGTTGCTGCAGACTTCTGGTTGTTTGAAGGTTTGAACTACACTAGGCTAGTGTAATTCAAAACCTTCCCAGGTGTCTTCTAGCAATAAGTGTTTATATTTAAACAATAAAAGCACTCCCAGAAAAAGCTCCAAGGTTCAATCCAATTTATAATAAGATGCTAATGACAATCCCATAACAATAAATATTCATTTGCAGGTAATGTGTTAACTCAGCTATTCAGCAATTTGCAGTAATCACATAAAGGTAACACATTAACTTAACCAGTCATTAATTTCAACTAATTCATAGTCCTCCTTTGGGCCAGATCATGTGAGTGGTTGTGGCAACTCAGCAGAGTGGTCATGAAATGCTATTGTATACCAAGGAGAAAAATGAATTTGAGTTACTGGATTTTTTTCTAAGAAGCCTCAATTTAAGTGAATCCTAGAAAATCTTCTTGGCCTGAAATTACATGAATGTGAAGGGTATTAAAAGACATCCTCTTATATCCTCTTACAGTAACTGATTCAAATCATGGGGAATTTCCAAGGGATAAAAGAGGAAAACATGAAACAGGAAAAAGGCATTCATGTTCCGGAGGTGAATTTCTATGAGTCATTCCCCTGGCATGACCAAGGTGTTACCTAAGGTTATAATTCTTCTGATATTTTCATGTTAGTTCATCTCCCCAGCCCTAAAACAGGGATGACCCAGCAGGATCACAAACATTTGTACAAGATTTCCTAGGGAAAAAATCCTACTTAGAAAAAATTTGATCAGGATCTAAAGACTTGTGCTTGGTGAGCATAAGTTTTGTCTAAGCAGCAGTAAATGCAAAATCAATGTGGTTCCACATATTCTTCCTAGCAGCACACCCCTGACCAAAAAGGGTCTCTACGCCTGCTCTGGCCTCATGAGAAGCCAGCTTTCTCCTCTTAAAGGATATTATGTTGGTTGAGGAGGTCTTATTGCTGAAAATCACTGCAAAGTCAGATGTGGAATATGGTCCGATTTCTTTTGTGAGTAGATTTGCCTTTTGCTGTTTCCTAGTCATTTAACATATTTTATCTTGCACAACCTTGCTTGTGAAACATTCAGTTTGGAGCTGAGCCTCTGAAGAAGGCAGATTCTTGCTTTTTGTGATGGCAAACCAGCTGTGTTCTCCTAGTGGCTTTGAGTACTATATAAGGAAAAATGGTGAATATTTTTGATAACCTTGAAAAACTCTTCAGGCAGAAGCCATCTTCCATCTTGACTTGCCTCTTCCCTTAAATGATTCTACACCTGCTGCTGACAAGAAACACTCTCAAGTCCTCTGCTTTTGCCTATCTAGTATCTATAGGTACATTTTTATATTTTTATAGACTCTTCTCTCTTATGTACATGGAGATCACCTTATAGTGGCAATGCTGTGTGCTGCTGTCGTAGCAGTCCTGAGCTCAGCTTACTTGTGGAACTTACCACAACAGTGCTTGATGGTCATTGATGGATATGAGAATATAAAGAAATGTATTTTTCTTAAGGCAAAGGTAGCTCCTACTGGCATTGCCTTGTGTGGTGTAAGCATCTATGGAACAGCTGGATCCAGCCACTGGATAAAATTATACATAAGGAAAGTAATACATCATTATTCTTTTCCAGTAATAAAAATATGAATGATTGAAATCAGAAAGGATCTCTAATGGTGTGTTTCTAGAAGGTGGTGATGCAGAACCATAACTTGTATGTCCTCATGACAAGGATGCCCTTAAGGTGTACACTGAATATTTTAGAGAGGCAGCAGTTTACACCATGATTAAAATAGTCTGTTTGCCTGGAACATCCATTTAAGCAGCGCAATATCCATTTCTGTCTCCAAAAGTGATTTCTAGCATAAGTCTTTTGTAATTTCTATTAATATTGCAGAATGGAGAAGATTGATACCGATTCACTCACAAGCTCAGTTAATTTTTCTTCAAGTATGGATTCCTATTAGGAATGTACCCATGTAATGTAATAAAACTTGCTCATACCATTTGCAATCAGATCTCAGTGCATATATTTTCCCCAGTGTCTCCCCCTTAATAATAATTGTCAGAAGAAGTGGAGGACATAAGTGAATACTGGATGATTCACTGGCCTCCTGATAATTCTGTCCATTGTGAAACAGTAAAAGCCTGAAAGCTCAAGAGCAATAGTTACTGATAAGAGAAGAGTGAATTCATCGATATTGTGGGATCAGTTTTGCTTTCTAATATGTAGAAAAGGAGAAGTAAGAAAGAAGCTAAAAAGTCTCTTTTGCTGCCTTGTAGATTTGCTCCTCTGAGCCCTTACCACATGTCTCTTGCTTGCTACGCTGATCTCCCTCTGTCCTCCAGTTGTTTAGATACTTTAATTTGACTTTTTCTATGATAAATAGTACATATAAGAATTCAACATAACCCCTCCAAAATGTGACGCTTTTCTATTTTCATGTTCCCTCTCCCATGAAAATAATTTTTCCTGTGTTTTTCTCTAGTATTTATGGCAAAGACCATTATAAAGTCAGTGTCTACTGGTCAACTCCATGGAGCAAAAAAGAAAAAAAACAGAGGGTCATAGCTGTGCCTGCATGATTGGCATTGGCAAACATTGAGCTTTTGCCACTGTATCATTTTGTCCCTTTGGTTTTACTTTAATAACCACCTTATCACAGAATCACAGAACCACAGAATTGTAGTGGTTGGAAGGGACCTCAGAGATCATCGAGTCCAACCACAAAATACAAAGAACTTTGGAAGAGGTAGCCAGGGATGTCAGTGTTCCCTACATTTTAGCGTCGGTCTTAATTGTGTTTCATTTGTTCAATGCAAAAGCAATGGTGGGTGTCAGAGATAGCAGAAGCCCAGACCTGATGTCAGAGGTCTCATCTGCTGGTAAAACTGTCTGCATGTTTCTGATGTTACTGCAAGCACAGTGAGCTCCAGGATGAAGCCCCGTGCTCATCCATGCTCTNTTGGTCTCAGCCCATCCATCCAGCCTGTCTAGGTCCCTCTGCAGAGCCTCTCTACCCTATCTATCGCTACTGTAAGATTCATTCCAACATGTTTATGGCTACAGAAGCCAAATTTTCTGGTCTATTACTCTCATCTCTTCATTCTTTAACATTGGCACCACACTTAAATTTCCTCTGGTCTTCTGGTGACATCTCTGATTTTAATGACTTTTTGATCTATGCCAGAGAATATGCTGACTCCCAATTTTGCATCGCATAGTGAATCCCATCAGGTCCTGCAGATGCTGATTTGATGTTTGCTTGTTCCACTAATAAGCCTTGTAGTTTGGATGTGATCCTGCCCTTCTATTCCC
The DNA here is from genome assembly GCA_013399435.1 of Arenaria interpres. Lineage (NCBI taxonomy): Eukaryota > Metazoa > Chordata > Aves > Charadriiformes > Scolopacidae > Arenaria > Arenaria interpres. The sequence continues at coordinate 69,805 of VXAK01017891.1, forward strand.
AAAGCAGTAGTTGCCTTCTGCTCCGTCTGATCTGTTATGCTAATGTAGCTTGTGAGTAGCACCAACCAAAAGAGTGGTGATTTCCCCTTCAGGGGACATAATAGATTCATCAAGCCACTGTTCTGTGCTCAGCAGTGTCTGATACAGATACATCTGTTCAATAAATCATATCTCCAGAACTATCAGTAGGACAGAGGCATTTTTCCTGGAAGCATGAGATTTAATTACCTTAGCATATGTAATTCCAGCTTTTATTACCAGCAATAAAAAATGTATCACCTTAAAAACTGAACCTCAGTGCTTGACTCTGTGCCTACCGATAAGAGCAGACTCTTTGCCTTGCATGTGTTTTACTGTGACTTTGTTGAACACAGGAAGAGTGCAAGAGCATCATCAGACTAACAAAAGAAATAGTTTGAAAGCCACCCCCTCCTTAGCTGAGATGTGATAATAGGTCATGAGTGTGCAGCTGACGCACCACAGTACGCAGGAGAGAGAGACTAACTTAAACCAGTGAATGTGGAAAGGCTGATGTGCTGCTGTTATAGGCATGTGTGAGAGCCCCAGGAGGTTATTTCCTTAGTGCTCTGCAACCCGTGGCCTTTCCAGGTGAACAGAAAGCCCTGGTGAATATACTGTCCATAAATGATTTAGCTCGTAATGATATCTGCAGAGCCATGATAGCATCCAGAAACCTTCATATCTTTGTTTAATAGATTAAGCAAGTTTTATTTTCCTGCTGGGAAGAGTAGATATTCTCTTCCTGTGTCCTTGCATGTAACGCTGTTGTCTCCATTGTAATTTTTGGCTGCCACTGCCCTCAAGATAAGGATGAAACAACTGATGGGAAAAGCACCTCACGTAGGAAAACTTTCCAATCATAGGAAATGCATGGTGTATGACACCCACTGGGAGTTGTCTATTCTCCTGTGTGGAGCAAATACAGTCCATTAAATGTGTAGTGAGACCTGGGAGCAACTGCCCTTGTACAAGTCAACAGTTCCTCTCCCTCAGGATCTTGGTAGGGATGAAAAGCCATGAGACCATGGCCCAGACTGCCTAAATAGCCTTCTGATGTGTTGCTTCTATGGGAGCAGTGGTGTCCCTGAGTTCCTGTAGATGCTCCAAATTCAACTCTTCTGCCTTATGGTATTTCACTGTTCAAAGGAAAAGTGGTGGTTTGGCACCCTTTTGTGCGTACACCTCCTTGGGTTTCACATGTTTGTGCCGCGCACACCAACACAATATCTTATTGACTTCTCTCTAGCATTTCTTATTTGAGCTAAATCATTAAATTGGTTGAATATTTCAGTTTATGGCCTTCTAGAAGGCATAAAAATTCTTGTCTGTCCTTGTGATGTATCAATCTCAAATAAAAAATGACTAGTAAAATAAGATGATAGACATCTATACTTCACAGCTCATTCCTCATTGCAGGCTGGATTGTAAACAGAATTGCAGGTCCATGCAAGAAATCAGGAGAACTAATGATCTCCCTTCTGTTCCTGCATGATCTATCTGGTCTTCAGTCCGATTGTGGGGAAACAGACTACGCTATTTATCTGATTTCTCAAGGTCTAGCACACACAATGAGCACATGTCTCATTCTGCCTTTTGTATTCACTGGCCAGCACAGTTTAGCTTGTGATGCAGTGCAGTGTCAGCTATTCCTGCTCAAATAGGGCAAAAAAAGCATAAATTGGTTGTATTGGCAAAATGGCTGCTCTCTAGTTTATCAAAATCTGTGACAGTTTGAAACCACTGTGGTAATACATAGGAGTCAGTATAAGGTATCTGCTTCCATAGTTTTCCACATTTAATATGTTTTTTTCTCCTCCTATAAGCTTTTAAGCATATTTTTAAGAAAGGGTCTTGTTGAGAACCCATTTTTCAGAGATTTTCTGCAAAGAATTGACCTGCTTTTAGAATAGCCCATTGAGATGTTGCCTTACAATGACCAAATAATTTGTGCTTTAATTCATCATAATTGCAGAAGGAAACTGATACCAAGGCTCAGATGCTAATCTGGAGTTCCGAAGCTGTCAAAACTATAGTTTTGTCACTATTACCTTTATCTTAATTGGTTTTAGCATATAAATATATAATTGATATACTTATGTTTATATTTTAATAGTATATAAATATATCAGTAGAATTTTAGAGAAGTGTTCTAAATTGGTAGTGAGGATGATTGCTGGTCAAAAAGGGATATCAGTGTAATTGATGGGGTTTTTTCTTCTGAATCACATCATGTTCCCCATCGTGACCTCAATAACAGCTTTGACGTGCTGCTGGGAAGGGATTGCAGCACAGAGGTGGTGGTCTGAGAGATGAAGGACGTGGAATCTCCCTTACATCTCCAAAGGGACTCAGCAGCAATACTACTAAATACAAAATTCTAGGCGATCACGGGTTTTTTTATTAAAAATCAATGCTTGCCATGGAAAGCAAATACAAATATTTTGTTTTCTTCAATATTAAAGATTCTGTCAAAAAGAAGTTGTTTAAGAGGAAAATGTGTTACACAGTTGCAGGGCTCCTGTGGTAAGCTCAAATCTCCAACAGGTGTGAGTTGTTCCTAGCAGATGTGGTATTAATTAAGTTAATTTGAGTAGAGGATTTGGTGTTGGGGAATTGTTTGTGAGGGAGGGTTGGTTATACCCTGATTCTGAACTTGAACTGCTGTTGTAAATGTAAGTGGATTCAGTCCAATTTGGTTTTGTTGCTTCTAACACTTTTTCAGTCGGGGATATGTCTGTCCATTCATTGCAGGCTGTGCTAATTAGGTTGCAAGACGTGTTAGGTCAGGTTCATGCTGGAGTGAATCTGTAACTTCTGAACGAGAGCTGAATTACATCTGCTTGGTTCAGAAAGTGAACCAAGGGATGATGGAGTTCATTTATCGTTGCCTGGAAGGAATCAGGCAGACATTGTGTGAGCGTCTTGTGTAAAATGGAAGAACAAAAAAGAAGTTGTAAAAATACGAAAATGAGCAGAGGCCAGTGCCAGTAAATTTAGGAACTCCTCCTCTGGCTGCCTCAAATATTTGAACAAGAGGGCATACAGTGAAATCAAAATGAGGAACAGTGAAAGCTGATAAAATACAAAATTATCTACAATTATAATTATCTACAAAATGTACAATTAGCCTGAAGAACTCAATGCCACAGGAAATTACACAGCTCCACCATAGAAAAAGGGGTGTACTACGGTTGCAATAACATACCGAGTTATTCTAATTAATGCTAACAGTACAGCTAACATAATTAATGTCCCAGGCTACAAGACTAAAGCCAGTCATTTATACAAGGGGAATAAGTTATCTAATGTGAAGGGTACTTTACTCAACAACTGCCTTAAAAATTTAATTTTTTCTAACATATCTGCTCCTGATATAGGAGACAAGATATTAGGAGAACCTTACATCTGATTAATAGGGCAGAAAACCACGTTCATGTAAGATCTCTGAAAACTAAGAAAAAAACCACCCAACCTCATTTTGTACTTGATGCTCCCTTGTCCACTTTCAGTTAAATACCAAGAACAAAAAGATAGGTAGATATTTTTAAGATCAGTCTTCAAAGTTGTTTTTTGTGCATATCTTTTTTTAGGCTAGGAACAGTCTTTACAAAGGACTCCAAGACATCATTCAAAATTTATGTGACCAAAACAGTAAGTAAACCAACAGTATTTACTAGCCTGGATAACCTATCTTCTATTGTCTGCCATCATCAGTTCTCTTGATTGATTTACTAATTAGTACATTCCCATTAATACCTACTTTTGCTGAAAGCAAATAAGGTCATGAAGCCATAGGTAAAAATGCTGAGGCTTTAAAAATAAGATATATATTATATCACTTTATAGAGTAACATCCCTAATCACCTCTATCACTTGTGGCAATACGCCAACAGAGTTGTTTAAGAACAGTGTTTTAATTTCAAAGACCTTGTGTAAGATTTTTTATTATCAGTGCCCACAACTGCCAACTTATCTGGAGCTCACAGAATCACAGAATCTTCATGGTTGGATAAATAGTTTGTATAAACCTAGGAATCTATTTGGGATGTTAAAGCTGAATTCTGTTTTTAATTGTCAAAGAAAGGTGATACTAATAGCCTGAAAGAGTTATTTTTTTTCATTCTTTCCACACATGCCCAAATAGCATCCTGAGATCAACGCACATTTCATACCAGGAGCCATGGAATGGACAAAACAGAATCAAAAGAACAATGATGCTTCCTGGCATAGCTATATATTACCTATAACAACACAAAATGAGGATTTCAGGCATGAGGTTTGTCTGTTACAGTCCAGTTTAAACCAGTACATGTCATCACTGAAGGAAAATAACCCCCCTTTTCATACCTCTTGCTCCTCTTTCCCCTTCAGTATACAGCACATTCTATTATATCTTTATAGTACGCCTGTGAACAGTGGTACTGATCATATATACTAAAGCCCTGATTCAGCAAAGCACTTAAGTATATGAAGACATGATTTATCTTGTTGAGTTTAGTATGATGCTTGAACCATATACCTTTCTTTCTTCCCTGAATCAAAGTCTTCCCCTTGTGAGAGAAGCAGAGCTCCTCAGTAAATTGTTACAAGTCTAATGGGGTAACAACCACATTTACCATAAACTGTGGATTACTAAAACATAGGCTTTTAGAAAGAAATGCAATTGAGAGTGCTGAAAATTCCAGAGTTCCTCTTTCAAAGTCTTGGTCCTGCAAAGCAGGTTCTATTTTAAGTAGAGCTGGTGGTGATGGTTACCAGGGTGTCCTCCTTCCTGAGGGCCCCTGAATTAAGTGTTTTGGAGACCTAACCTAAACTGGTGGTCTCATCTTTGTAGTTGATATATAGAGAGAAGTTTTGTGCACCTCCATGGGAATGGAGCCAAGGTGAGGCCAGGACATCAGTCCATGGTGGGCATCAGCATCAGGCCCAGGGAGGGGAACCAGGGTCAGATACAGCCTCATGATTGCCAGGCAGGGCCATGGGGATGGGAACACAGAAAGGACAGGCCAGTAAACACCAGCCTAGTCTGAAAATACTTTATACCAATATTAAGCTTGTAATTTATACTACTGATTAATTTCTTTTACACAAAATTCAGCTAAAAGTTCTATTAATGACAACAAAAATTAAGCAATCCCATTTTAGTTTTACTAGTGACAGTTGCATTCAAAGTTGTGGCAAACTGCAGTGAGGACAGTTATTGTCGAGGTCTTGTGGCACCGAGAGACTTCCCAGCTTGACCTTGGACCTGCCCCATCACCGCAAACTTGCCTGATGCTGTGATCTGGGGCTGCCCCTCTGGCCTGCCCTGATCCCTGTCTAGGGATGGTGGGATAGGTCCTGTCTGCAAGGCTCTGCCCTGCCAGCCCACCATGGGAAGCCTCCATTGCTCCTGTCCCCAGTATATGTGCCCTGGCATATATCCTTCCACTTAGTGTCAACTACCTCCATCAGCCTGGGGCGAAATGGGAGTTACCCACCTCCACGCCTGGGCTCTTGGAGTTTTATGAGTATCCTATTGCAATTCAGCAGAAGATAACTAAAAATTTTGTTATTGTGGCACCCCAACCAACTTCTTGTACTCGGATTTCGTATCTGAATACAAGAAACTGTCAGAGGAGACACTCTTTGTGACTGCTTTGAGCTGTGTTGTGATTTATAAAATGGGTGGCTTTTTGAGGATCCTTGCCTCTCCTTGTCTTGCTTTTCTCCTTGACTACTTGACAAAAGAGCTAACCATTGAAATATTCTTGGCTATGAACTATGCTCTTAGAAAACACAGTTGATGTTCATATATGGTCTCTTGGCTGCTTACACTTATGCCCATCTGCTAGGATGGCATGATGCCGGCACACACAGTGGCACGCCAGCTTCTTTGGGCAAGAAGTGCCAACCACGAATGGTTTCACACAAGCAAGCTGCCGAATGCTTCAAGCACCATCTCTTTTGGAAGAATCCTTTCTTTTGTTATAGGATCACCACACTGTTGCCATAGGGCTCTTGAAACCACTAATATCTTTGTGTCCAAATACAATACTTTTCTGTTGAGGAGCAACATAAGAGGCTGAAGAGCACTTGAGACTAGCAAGTATCTTTTGAAATGTTGTCTGACTTAGATGCACATGAAACATTGAGTATTTGAAATAAAATCTATGAGTATGTTAAACAGGCATACTGAGTGGTTCTGGTTTTATGTATCATCTTTTTAAGTGATGGAAACAGAAATCCCAGCCCTGTGTGGCACAGAAGCACTTACCAGCATGGGATGCACAGTGTGATCAATTAATCACAAAGCTTCAGTGTTCTCACAACAGTCAATAACCAAATTAAGGAATTCTGAGCACAAAGTTGTCTCAATAGAAGCGGAGGGCATATAGGGACAGGAATGACAGGCCAGATCATAAAGAGAGAGGAAATTTAATGAAGGATTTGAATTTGAAAAGAAATCAGTGAACTGGAGAAAAATAGCAAGACTTTCCAAGGAGTGCAATTTGGGACAAAATGAGAGGCTTTCTGCAATAATGATCAGTTACTGATGGATGAGAATGTGACGCTGAGGGTGTAAAGAGAAGAAAATAAAATAGAACAGTACAGTTCAGACTTACATAATTTTATCACTTCAAATGCAAAAAAGAAAAAAAAAGCTTGCTGCAAGCTGAAAAATTGTTCATTTTACATATGTGTTCCACGATTTATAACTCAGGAATAATTGGAGCTTCCCTTCCACTTCATGAATGTTTTGCAATCTCAAGGCATATCTTGTTCTGCACTGGTTGAGTGCCCCAAGCCCTAGGCTGCCTGTTGTTCGGGAATGGTAAAGCTTTCTTTCTCACTCTCACTGGAAATTTCATCCATGTTAGTATTAGTATATTTATTCCTGAGGAAAAGTTCATGTTTTTTGAACAAGAAGCTCATGTTCAAAATCTCTCTTGGCAGGGAAAAAAATGTAATTGATAAGTTCTTCAAAGACAGTCAGATTCAGAAGAATAACACAGCTAGAGTCAGAGGAGAGACTGAGTCTTAGCAATGCAAAGTCTACCTGAAGGTAGTAATTATGTCAATAGAGCTGCTTCACCTGTCTTTAAAATGCACTGAGGAATTCACCCATTAGGGCTGGGGACATATCCCTTCCCAGTCTTCTCTGTGGCCTGGACTGTCCTAAAGAAAATACTTTTGATTATTTTCTTTTCATTTGACTCACCTCTAAGTTCCATTTTCCCCTTTTGAAAATGGTAATATAGTTTTCTTCCTCACCAAATCACTCACCAGGTTAAGGGGTTTCTCATACACTGGAAACATTTTACTGAACTTGGGCTCATAAACCAAATTATCTCCTTCCCTCTGGATCCCATCAAAGCCCAGCAGCTCATTCTGCTGTGGTGTGAAAGACATAGTTTCATGTCCTCTGCTTTGCTTACCTAGACAATTCACAGTATCTTTAGCAAGAAACATCAAGGGACAGCCATGACTGAATGCATTATTTCATGACAATGACAGAGCTAATAGGAGACATTTGTTTTCAGATTCTTCTTTCTAACTGGATACTCACTACACTTAAAGAAATGTAGAGACCTCCAGGATTACATGGGACTTTCGATCTTCTAAATTTTGTATTTAAGTACATATGACTCAAAATAATTGAGCTATCTAATTCCCAGCAAATACACTGAGGGATGGGTAACACATTACCTTTGCGGATTTTATAGTGGTAGTTAGGTCCATGTCCTCTTTCCAAATCTCCTTGCTTACAGGATTTAGCAATATCTAATTCCTACTGGCCACAACAAAGCCAGTTGAGATGCAGCTATAGAGAGAATAATGATGCCTATTATAGCTGAGACTGTGTAATAGTTTCTATTCCACAACTTTCTGAAGTTGAAATTGTCAAGGCTCTGTCCAAGAGTGGCCTTATTGCTGAAAATATGCTCAATAATGGTTCAGCAATTTTGTAATACGAGGAGAAAAACTACTTTGCTATTATAAAAATTAGACCTCATAACTTTTTGAACAGTTACGCATCCAAACTATCCCTTAATAAAAGTTCGAGGTTGGCATGGAAACCACCCTCCGTGGAGATGGGTGTTTGGATTCATTTTTCTGGCCTTGTAACTTATGTAGCAATTTACACTTCTGCAACACTGAAAAAATCCCAAATGCATTAAAATAATTTTGCGCCTCAACTTGAAGTAAGAGTTAAACATGTTCACTAATTACTTTTATAAGTATTTTCATTATATTTATTTAATTGACATAACCACAAAATGAGAAGCTGCTTCTATGCATCAAGATGAAGCATCAAACCACATTTTTCCAAATATAACTATTTTATCCTAGGGAACTGAGAACTAAATGAACTAACATAGCGAGATAGAAATAAGACATTAAGTTGTTAATGCTCCGGCAATAATTACTATGAAAAATGTATTTTCAATACTGATTTTTGATTTAGTTGGTCATAATCATCCCTTTAATGTTCTCAGTTGCACTTTCACACTCCAAGACATATAAAAGATGATGTTGCTTTTGTACTAAGATGAAACATGTTATCTTTCTGCTGATAGACTTGGTATAAATTTACATAATTCCATCAAAGGTGATGGAACTACATTGACTTAAACTGGGAAACTGGTTCCATGTGAACAGCTATGCCTTCAGCATTTGCTCACACCTATTCTGTCACATCACTGTTTCCCCAAAAGCTTACACGTGGTGCCCTTTGTGCCCACATTTCCAGTGTCATTCATAGGAAAAGGCCTATGCATTAAACTAGGCTCTTCAAGAGACACTCAAAAGTATTTCTGAAATGTGGAAAGATTGTTGGGTGGACAGAATAAGAACAAAGAGTTCACAGTAGATTGGCATAGATGCCTACAGTGCAACCCCTGGAACAAAATAAATAGCAAGTACAGGGAAGATGCATTGCTGGGAAGCTTGAGGATGATCCCAAGAAGCTTCCAAAAGTTTCCATGCAGAAATTTTCTGAAAAAATTAGCACTAAACCACTTGAATGTGGAAACTACTATAGATATGAAAACAGACTACTCTAGAAGCTGATTTTTATTGTCTCAGGTCAGCCACTCCTCAGCTAGATGTTGGCAAGCCTGCTGTCCAGTTACTGTTGTGAGGCATTTGCAATGTAACCCTTAAAGCTGATTGCCGGTGGTTTGCCGAATAGGTCCTAAAACAATGACTGGCTTCTGATGAGGCCACTGGTTCCACAATCACCTTTTTGAGTAAGAGAGGAAATACAGTAATTCCATGGAATAATCTTTGCTTCCTTTGCAAGGTACTGGAGAGATGGGTTTGGGAACATGACTGTATGTAGTATGGGAAAAGTGGACACTGGTATTTCTCCTACAAGACTGTTTGTATGTCCATGTTTCAAATGTCTTCAGCATTACTGTGGATTGCTGTTCTTTGACCAGCTGCCTGTTTGCCAGGTATTAATTCACAGAGAGGACAAAAAGAAGTGACAGTTTCTGAAGCAAGTACAATCAGGGACTGTCAAGCAGGGTGTAAGCCGCCTCTGCCTCATTTTAAAGACAGATGCAAGAGGCCCTATTCCTTCAAAATGCCATTCTATCTGATGACGCAATAATTATTTGGACCACAACCCAGGATGCCTTTGGGTGTTTAGATTTATATTTATTAATTCGTCAACTTCATTCTCCTTTTCAGGATTAATATATTGAGTGTACTGTGCTGAGGAATCCTGGCAATACATTCTGGGAGATAGGAGTTTAAGCGATAAATTTCCATTTAAACACAGTAAACCCCAAATTTTGCATTCCTTCTTTGACTTGTAAATGCATGAAAAAGCTTTGAAATTTATTTGGAAAAGCACTCACTGGCTTTGTATTCTCAAACTGGTGAAAGGTTTGGGGTCCAAGTGCTGCACAATGGCACAGAGTAAGCCAGGCAGAGAGAGAAACAACAAGAGAGAGATATGACAGAAGTCTGTGGGAAAAATAGATAATTCGTAAGTGAGCATTTTAATAATGCAAACAAAATATACTTTTCTAGATATTTAGGTAATAATTACCTCATTATCTTTCAACAATGCATTCTTTATTCCTGCTCCTTTTTGGTACCTGACACTAATTTTTGTAACTACACTAACGTAGAAATTACTGTACACACATTGTTACAGCCTGAGCCTTTTTAATTAGTTGCCTGGAAAAGAAAGATAATGTCTTATTATTTGTCTGGGGATAGTCAACTTATCCTATGTTTGGAGATAATCACCATCACTCTGGAGGGGGAAGACATCCTGCAATTACCACAGAGCTAAAACCAGTCCTTTCTTCCAGGAAAGGCGGAGAGTCCTGAAGGCAATGACACTTCCCAAGCCTCGGCTATCGTTAAAGTCTTTTCGACACTGTAAGACTCCATTTTTATGGACGTTATTCTTTAACATATTTTCAGAACAGTAACAACTGCCTTTTCCATTCATCTCATAATGCAGTCTTAAAATTCCACTTGTCTGCAGGATTCATTAGCGATGTCTTTTTTATGTACACACATGTGAAGGCTTTGTGTGTGGTCTCCTAGAATGTATAAACCTACTTCCTATCTGATCGAGAATCTGGCATGCTCAGCCCATTAACTTGACTTCTATACTCCTCTGCTAAAATCTTGTGCAATGTTGAAGACCCATGCACTGAGAAATACCAAGCCCGTTTCTTATCTTCTATCTTTGAGGATAAATGATAGGTTAAAACAGTAGCATTCAGCTTCCTTAACCTGTTCCCACAGCTGTAGGACAGTCCTGCAGAACTGGCTCTTGACTACAAGAAATGTTTTCAACTGTAGATCTGGACAAGTCACTGAATGTGCTGCTTACTATATTTCACTCCAACCTTACTGAAACTGTACCGCACTGTCTGTATCTTAGTAGCATCTACCTACTGTAGCGGAGCTCCAATTATTGTTAATAAAAATGCATATGAATAAACTTTTTTTTTTTTTCTCAAGAATGCTTAGGCCTGATTTTTCAGTCACTTTTATGTCTGTATATTTTTGTACTTTGGAGAGATAGATTGATTTAAATAAACTGCCCCAGCTTTTTCAGACTTGCATCTGGAATACGGTAGCAAGTTGCAATATAACAGTGGCTGGAGAGCTGCCTGGCAGAAAAGGACCTGGGGGTGTTGGTGGACTGTCGGCTGAACATGAGCCAGCAGTGTGCCCAGGTGGCCACGAAGGGCAACAGCATCTTGGCCTGTATCAGGAACAGCGTGGTGAGTAGGACTCGGGAGGTGATTGTCCCCCTGTACTCGGCACTGGTGAGGTCCCACCTCTAGTACTGTGTCCAGTTTTGGGCCCCTTAAATACAAGAAAGACATTGAGGTGCTGGAGCGAGTCCAGAGAAGGGCTATGAAGCTGGTGAGGGGTCTGGAGAGTAAACCTTATGAGAAAAGACTGAGGGAGCTGGGATTGTTTAGCCTGGAGAAAAGGAGGCCAAAGGGAGAACTTATTCCTGTCTACAACTCCCTGAAAGGAGGTTGTAGAGAGGCGGGGATTGGTCTCTTCTGCCAAATCACAGGCAATAGGACAAGAGGAAATGGC
>VXAK01017891.1:81467-117615 GCA_013399435.1 Arenaria interpres
TTTTGTTTTTTTTATCAGAGTTAGGTTGACAGTTGGACTAGATGATCTTAAAGCTCCCTTCCAACCTAGACGATTCTGTGATTCTGTGATAAGCAAGGTGCTGTGGAGACAGTGAGGCAAGGCTCCCAAGGTGGCGCCACTCCATAGAGCAAAATGTTCATCCTGGATGTTTCCTGATGAATCTCCTCATGAACATCTGGCAGTCATTACTGGTACAAAATAGCTATTAATCTATAAATAGGAATACTGTTTCTGCCAGGAGAGGAGAACGTCAAGGCCATTGTTTGTCAAGGGAATCTCAAAAAAACCCCAACATTCAGGGAATAGTTGGAAGTCCATTACAATTAGTAATGTAGCTGAAGATCCCTCCCAACCACTTGATTCTGTGAATCAGAAAAAAAAATAATCTTATTTCTTTCCTACTGGAATTTGTTCATTCATCAGAACTGAAATGCTTTGTGGAAACCATTTGGTTTTGAGCAGGGTTTCTTGTGAAACCCTGCCTGCTAGGCAGTTGTTGAAACCTGTTTGGTTTTCTTTCTCATCTGGCTCTACACCAGCTGCATAATGAGATGCTGGAAAATCTTTTTCCAGGCTTCTAGCTTCCCACTAAATTAAGCTCCTGTTCACTGTAACCTCTGGGGAATTCCACCAGGCAGACCATCCCAGAGCTGGTACTCCATTCCCTTTCACAGTAAATTGAAAAGTGCTGTTTTCCTTTTGCCTTAGAAAGCAAGCTAATAATGAAGTCCTGAGAGTCTCTATGAAGCAGGACTCTGCCCAATGCAGTCTTTACAAGCCATGGTCTATACTCTGTTTGCAGTGAACATCTGAGGGTGTGCTTTATCTCATGTTGTGCCCTGTCTCTGTCCAGACAAAGCCCTTTGCAGTGCACCAGTTTCATCCATAATACAGGTACCATGTGCAACAGTTCACAGGCCTCTTGACCCAGAGCAGATTTTTTTGGTAACTGTGGGAAGTCAAAACTAAAGCACTTGCAGATAGAGTGCATGAGGTGCAACAGACACATGTTATAATAAGGGATACTCTAATTGGACACTGAAATCCCCACAAACACTTGAAATGGGCTGATTGGAACACTCTTGGACTCTCCATCCTTAGGCCTTTTCAAAGCCTGACTGGACAAAGCTCTGAGCAACCTGACCAATGAGGGCTCTGTTTTGAGCAGGATGACCTTCACAGGACCTTTCTGGTCTGAATTGTTCCATGATTCAATGAATTAACAATTATGGGTGGAGTACAATTCTCACATGAAATCCTACATGCTCCATTCAGAGGTTTAGATGCACCCAGGTGGACTAAGGAGGAAGAACGTATCATGTCAGCACAGCATTTTCTCATCAACACTCACCAGTTACTGACTTTAGCCCTCATTATAGGCCAAAAGAGCTGCAAGATCTGCTTTCAAATTCTGTGGTTGACACTGAGAAAGATATTTAATTTCTCCATAAATCAGGATAGAATGTCACTGGAGCGATGGAGGAACCTATGGATGAATCATTGTAAATATTCTGCACAACTAAAGTATTTCAAAGCAAAATAAAGTGAAAAGTTATTGTGCCAAGCTCTGTTCCACTCCATGAAAGTAGACAGGAAATTTTTTTTCTGTAAGTGGAAAGTATTATCCTTTTGCTTTGGTATGTGTATATGCAGTTCTAGATAGATAAATAGATTATAGTTAGGTATATACTTACTCAATTTTCCAGAGTTAATACGCTTATAACTTGGATGGATCTGGCAGACTGCCATATGTTCTTTTCATGTATATAAAATCCCTGATAATGATAAAGGTATACAAATTTCAAAGTATTTGTTGTTTCTAACTATAGATCTTAATAATTGCAGTCTAGCTTTACTGCAAGAACATTAGCAGTGAATGATAATCATCTGAGAACTTGACCAAGGCACAGTAGTAGCTCATTCCACTGATTTTATTTAAGTACTCTCCACATAGGAGAGGTTGAACACATTAACTAGAAAATTAATGATATTTTTGAATTTCAGTTTTTAATAGATGCCTGAAAACTGTACTGCAAATGTAGTAGGAAAGATGTTTATTGCTGCTGGAAATGGGCCATAGTTGGGATACACTGCTACTTTCCAGTTAAAGATAAGCAATCATATTTTAGTTAATAATCCTGGGGAGTCAGCCACCCTAATCCTTTTTTATTCATAAACTTGATTATCAGTAAGTCATATATGTTGTTATGCCAGCACTATTGGAGGAGGTTCGGTTGTATATACATCAGAAATTATTCAGTCTTGGGAGCAAAGGCTTCTACATTATAAGAATATACATAATGTTTTGGGGCTCTGCCCAAAAGGAAAGATATCTTAGTGTTAAAATCAGCTCAAGGAATTGTAGTATAATTCTTCACTTTAACAACTGAGATAAACTATAAAATGAAAGTTTAACACCTTAAGAAGTCATGGGAGAATTCTGGGTGCTACTATGAAAAGTGAGCCTACAAGAAGTACCTTTATGTGACTCTGTCAAAAAGGCTTCTAGCATGTGCCTGCTTGATTTATGGTATTTATACAGGCCAGGATTGCAAGGAGCTGACTGGCCTGTCTCTGGTATTGGAATCATCCTGAAAATGTTTGTGCAGTAGTCCTCCTCATCTAATTGCCCTGAGGGGATATCTGGAGTAATTAATCATAATGACTGTACTTTGATACATGCATCTTTGATACATGTTAATGTGGCTGTTCAAAACTCTGAAGAGCTAGAATGTTCCAAATGTCCACAGGAGGCCAGGGTACGCTGCATGGCAATTTCCCAAGTATAATGAAGCTAGCTGTTGGGCTGGAGGCTTAGAAAGTAGGGGAGGCTCCCAAAGACACAGTGAAAGCTGAGGTTAAAAAAGAAGATTCTTTGGATGTGATAAGGGAAGAAACAAACAAGTTTCTGTTGTAGTAGTGGGCTAGCTGGACTTCAGAAGGCAAGCTATGAAAAGCAGGAGAAAGAAAATCCACATGACCTTGACCTGAGCCCAAAAGTTAGATTTGATAGCATAGTTTGACTGGTTTTGTCTTGTTCTGTGGATTTATTCTACTAAAGAAAAAAATAAAATAATGTTTCAAAATGATGTATGGAGTCATTTCATGTTTGTCTTAAGTATGGACAGAAGTGTTCTGGCAAATAATACCAATACAGTTTAATATGTTGCTGCCCCAAGTTGCCTATCTTGCCTCTCTGATGTTGCTTATCATCCTTGCAGCAAAGGTCATCAGAATGCAACATGTGCCTGTGTCCTCACTGATCCAACTTAACATCTTCTGCAACTGCCTCAAGTCTCAAGTGAACAATAGAAAAGAACGTACCTACAGATTTGGTGAAACGGGGCTCTGTCAAAAAATCAGGATCTTCTGGTACACGTGGCCTGAGAAGCAGCACTCCCAGCAGTGCATACATAGAGGAGGAAGAACACTGATGGTGCCAGAGCTGTGTGTGCCGTGAACTGGCTCATTATCCTCATCTGCTTTTTGATGGGTTATTTGCCCTTTCCTCCAAGTATCCTGGATTGGCCAGTGTCAGAGTCAGGATATTGGATGAGAAGGATCCATAACAGTGAAACCAGATCAGGTCCAGCCTGAATATGGCTGTACTCAAACCCGCTCTGAACAAAACAGTCAGTTAAGCTCAAGATTTTACTAGTTAAGGTTGATAATAACCTCTATTTAAACTGATAATTCCTACATGCAGCTGTTACTTAAAATCAACATAAAGCTTCTTGGTGGTTTGCCTGAGGAATTAGCCATATAAAAGCCATTCCCCAGTTAGTATTAATTATTTGCTGAATATACACTTTTCTATGTACTTCAATCAGCTTCCAGCTCAACAGTTTGAGGAACTATGAAACTGTTGAGACCAAATCCAATTCCTTTGGTTGAGGTCAAACATCTCAGTGGTAAAAAAGGGGGTTTTAGGTGAGCAGGATTTGGCTCTCTGTATAATGTCTGCTTCCTTCAAATAAATGCACATATCTATCTTAGAGCCATTGTTTTTTCTCAGTATGAAAATATCTGACTGTCTCTCTAACTGTCTAGTTTCTCTGATATTTACATGGTGATCATCACTGCATTACACAGGTTTGAACAACTCCTCGAGAAACTTCATCTGCAGGGCTGCAGGGTAAAGTCTTAACAATTAAAAAGCCTATATATTGTTCATTTACTTAAAACTTTTTGTAAGAAATATTAGAAGAAAATGGGCATTTTTCAGGGATATGGAAATCCCACGTTAATAGAGTGCACTTAAGTAACAGTAGGTGAAGCATTGCACATGTTTTGATGTGTCTTTCATTCTGTTAAAGTTTCTGCTTCTTGAATATTATGGACCTGGGAACACTATTAACTTTGTTGGAGATGGTTTCTACTCAGATTTTTTGCATCCTAAGGAAGCTCAGGTAACAGTTCGAAAAGGGTTGGCCTGAGGATTCTATTGTGTCAGGCAGTCAAAGAAAGAATCATACTCCAATATAATACTCCATTGTACACAAGGGTTATCAGAACTACACTGAAACAGGGCGAGTTGGGGAACGGCTTTCATATCACTCAGAATCACCCACTCCTTACAAAGGAATCAACATCTATGTGGCACTTTAATTACATTAAATTCTGGTAAAGCAAACTTTTATATACTAAGTTTGTGGCACGAAGGGCAGCACAACTCTGTAAGGAAACGGATATCTCAAGAGACACACAAACAACACTGACCAAGTCATATCTGCTGTCACTCTGCTGAATCCAGTTGTGATTAACCCCTGGGCCTAATTTCAGCGGGGCAGCTCAGACACCCAGCAGCAGCAGCATATGGAGAATGTGCCCTGCTGGCCAGCTCTGAGGGCCTCTCACTTTTCTTCTTTGCCCTGCTGGCTCCACATCTGATGAAACCAGACTATTTACCATTTCCACACATTAGATTCACTGTTTCAACATTATTTTTTAATTCTTTAAGTGAGAGCAAATTTTGTCCAGGCGGGGCGGAAACAAAATTGCTTTTGTTTTGAGGGAAGATTGTTCCCTGCCCAATTTGACTGAAGGCAAAACTGCATTGAAAAAAAAATGAATTGTGTGCAGATATGTATGAGACAGTCCTGAGGCACTCTAATGTGAGCGTCTCATGAAATGTGTAAGAGAGGTCAGTTTTATCAGAGGCCCTGAGGGTCTAATCGGAGCACCTCCTCTGGTACCTCAGGCCATCTGCTATGGCATCTAATAACCTCGTGAGAGCAATGAACAGCTCAGAGTGTGATTTAGGGCTGCGGTCTGACTGCCTATTCTGGCTGCTATATGAAATGAAACTCCAATTACAGTGTCTAAATTCAGAAGAGAAATGAGCAATTCAAACCTCCGGCTATTAAGGGCTGGCGTCCCATACTGTCCACGGAGCAAGGCGGAGGCGTTATTCAGACCACCAGCAAGAGTTGCCCGAGTTAACGGTTGTGGCTGCTCCTTCCCCGTGATGCTATAGGGAATCGGGGCCTGACAGTCCCAGCACAGCACAAGATCTGAATTGCTCATTTTGAACTCAGGTGCTGTGACTGTCTCTTAGTCCATCTTAAGTGCCATAACAGGCAGGCTGAACACAGCCCTCCTCCTCCCCCTGCTACTCTGCTGGGATTGTGGAAGGTGGGAGGGAGCGAGAGGAAAAGCCATCTGTGCATCCCATCAAGTGGTGAAACGGGGGGAAAAGATCCTGCTGCTTTCTGCTCTGTTTCCATGAGTGCAGAAGTGCTGACTGGGATAAGACTGAGAAAGAGTGATGGAAAGTGAAATTGAAAAGCAGAGAGAGAGAGATCCATGGAAGTCAGTGGGAGTTTTGCCACCGACCATAATGGGATTATGATTTAGGCCAGTCTGTGGAGATTTTAATGAGTCAAATGAAGACAGCTAAATAGTTTAAACGAGCTATGTGCAGGCCTCTTTTTCAGTATCCAGCATGCTAAGTAAGCATACCAAATTACATCCAGTGTCCATTATCCAAACGATATCATTATCCCCCAAAGAGCACTTCTCTCCTGGCAGGGCTATGTGACAGGCTGCTGCCCAAAGCACTACAGCTCACGGCAGAGGGGAGATTATGATTAGACTGAAGTACAGGAACTCTTACAATTCATTCCAACACAGGTATTAATACATATGCAAATGCATTTGGATGGTGTGAAAATCAGACTATAAATTTCCAGTCTCACCACATAACGCTAGGTTTCCTTTTCCTTTCTCAGTGACTCAGATATGTGACAGTTGTGCAAGCTGGGAGTGAAGGCTCTCCAGTTTATCTTTGCACAGCCCTCACCATGCTCAGCCTTCAGTACATTTGCAATTGGCATAAACATGTTGGCCAATCTGATAAGTTTGTCCACTTGGGCCAGTGCAGTGCTTTGTTGGAACACTGACCTGGTCCTTGAAACAGCAGAGCCAAGTGCTTTATCCCAGTGCAACTTCTCTCAGGGGAACTGTTTGCTGATTCTATCATAGAATCATAGAATTGTCTAGGTTGGAAGGAACCTTTCAGATCATCAAGTCCAACTGTCAACCTAAAACTGACAAAACCCATAACTGAACCATATCACTAAGCACCACATCTCCCCATCTTTTAAATACCTCCAGGGATGGTGATTCCACCGCTTCTCTGGGCAGCCTGTTTCAATGCTTAATAACCCTTTCAGTGTAAATTTTTTTTCTGATGTCTTATCTAAACCTCCCCTGGCATAACTTGAGGCCATTTCTTCTTGTCCTTGTCTGCTTGTTACTTGAGAGAAGAAACCAACCCCCACCTCTCTACAACCTCCTTTCAGGTAGTTGCAGACCATCCCTCACACTGATGCGTTGTATCGCCTGGGTTACACAGGTCAGACAGTGTGAAGAGATCTCCGCTCAGTGACATGCATGAAGTCTTCCATCCTGGGTTTTAGAAATCTTCACTCCTGAATCATTCCCAAGCTCCTTCTGCAGCATCCTCCCTGTTTTAGCCACGGGTACAAGCACCTCGTTAGTTTGGCTCCATCATTCTGGTCCCTTAATTATCCATATTATATAAGGTGCTCTCAGGTTCCCAGGGAATCCAGAAAGATCAAGGGAAAATAGGCATTGTTAAGGCAGCCTTATTAAGATCACAAAGGTCTCAGTAGTCTGAATAAGCATTATTGACCCCTAACATAGGTGCCATTCCCCAACTTACTCTAACAGTTAGACTTTTATATGTGAGCTTGTCACTCCAGTTTTATAGTCAATGGAGAGAAGTAGACAATTTCAAAGAATGATTGCTTTCTTCCTAAAACCAGTTTCTAATATAAGATAGATGAATTGCCCTCCAGAGCTGCCTATTTTTCTTCCTTGATTATAAAGAGAACCTGGGATACCGATCTTATCAGCAAATGTCTAATGTAAGTACCTTAATTAGGTGAAATGAGATGGGAGATGTTCAGATCTCAGAACCTGGCAGTTTCCATTTAGGAGGGCTGCTCAAACTGGAAGCATCATCCCTCAAAACCGATTGTTTTTGAAAATAGGAGCCACATGGGATTTTTTATTTTTTTTTTGCTTTGCTGAGAATCAATAACAAACATGAATTCAAAGAACAAAAATGAATAAAGTCATACATGTAATAAAATTTATTTCTTCTGTACTTGCCAGGGAAGTCTAACATTCAGTATTCTGTATTTATTCTGCAAAAGCAGATGCACAGTCCCAGGATTGGCAGACTGGATTGGGTTTGTGAGGCAAGGTTTTGGTAGCAGGGGGACTACAAAGGTGGCTTTTGTAAGAAGCTGCCAGAAGCTTCCCCCATGTCTGATAGAGCCAATGCCAGCCAACTCCAAGATGGACCCAGCGCTGGCCAAGGCTCAGCCCACCAGCGATGGTGGTAGAGCCTCTGGGACAACATGCTTAAGAAGGGGAAAAAAACCCAAACCCAAACCTGGTGTGGCAGCAGCCAGAAGAGAGGACAGACAATATGTGTGAGCAACAACTCTGCAGAGCAGAGATTTCCCTGCAGCCTGTGTAAAGACCATGGTGAGGCAGGCTGTCCCCCTGCAACGTATGGAGGTCCATGGTCTAGCAGAATATACCTGCAGCCCATGGAGGACCCCACGCCAGAGCAGGAGGATGCTCAAAGGAGGCTGTGACCCTGTGGGAAGCCTGCACTGGGACAGGTTCCTGGCGGGACCTGTGACCCCAAGCAGAGAGGAGCCCACGCTGGAGCAGGTTTGATGGCAGGACTTGTGACCCTGTGGGGGACCCACGCTGGAGCAGTCTGTTTCTGAAGGACTGCACCCCATGGGAGCAGTTTGTGAGGAACTGCACCCCACGAAAGGACTCGCATTGGAAAAGTTTGTGGAGAATTGTCTCCCATGGGAGGGACCCCACACTGGAGCAGGGGAAGAGTGTGAGGAGCCCTCCCCCTGAGGAGGAAAGAGCAGCAGAGACAGCATGTGATGAACTGACCACAACCCCCATTCCCTCTCCCCCTGTGCTGCTCAGAGGGAGGAGACGGAGAATTTGGGAGTTAAGTTGAGCCCGGAAAGAAGGGGGGGTGGGGGGAAGGTGTTTTAAGATTTAGTTTTTTATTTCTCCTTACCCTACTCTGATTGGAGTGGTAGTTAATTAAATTAATTTCCCCAAGTCGAGTCTGTTTTGCCCATGATGGTAATTTGTGAATGATCTCCTTGTTCTTATCTCGACTCATCAGCCTTTCATTATATTTTTTCTCGTCTGTTCAGTTGAGGAGGAGAGTGATAGATCGGCTTTGGTGGACACCTGGAGCCCAGCCGGGCAAACCCACTACACAGACCATTCCCTACCTCCCTTTAGGCAACTAGGAAATCATCCAACTGTGTAGTGGGAAAAATAGAGACGTGCTATCTGATAACTCTTATGGGCAAGGGGACAGAAAGCTTGCTGCCTTCACCACCCAGCGCAACTCCACGATCCTCAGCATGCCTAACATTCAGTCCTACACAAACACCTCATCCCTCTTTTCCTCACTTAAAATCTACTTAAATTTAGGAACTAGAGACTTGTGTTGGCCATAAAGCCTATGCTTACACCCTGCCTTGGTGGAGGTCCTTCAACTATTGCTTTATTATGTTTTCTCCCCTTCATGCTAGGAAATCCAGGGAGCTAGTACACAGTATCCCCCAATAAGATTCATCCCAGTGGCACATTTTTTTTTAATAACACATTTTGAAATGGCAACATCAGGCTAACACTAGGTCCATGAATACAACTGAAATCACTCTGACAGCGAGAACAGGACAGCCAGGAGGGTCAGCAGCTCCCTGATACTTTTGGAGAAGAGCAGTGTCTCTTGCCAGTGCAACAGGAAAAAAAATGAAGCACCTGAATAGCAGCTGGCATCAACACATACACACATACACAGTGCTTACCTTGGATGTTGTCAACACAGTGGATGGGAAGGGGGTCACTAAAAGCTATATTTGTACTCTGGCTCTTTGAGGAGGTTATATCTTTTTAAGTATGTACTTAGCCCTCTGATGACCCTAAAAGAAAATGCAGATGATAATTGGACAATTTGTCAGAAACTGAGATTTTATACAAAAGTTTGTTTGGCATTCTTTCTTTCTCCCCTCACTTGATATATGTTGTGGGTGTATTTATTAGGTAGCCTTTAAAATTCCTTTTCCTCTCCCAATAATTACACACGTAATAAAAATGATAATCACAGTGGGTGGAGATTGGATTTCCTTTCCCTTTAATAGAAAGGACAGCCTGGTAAAAAAATAAATGGAGTTAATTAGTTGAATATAATTGCAAATTCCTTGGAGTTAAAACGTGCTGCATAGCAGCAGAAAATGCTATTTGCCATATGGTATTGGAACACTGGAATGATGTCTTTTCCTCTATTATTTTCTGCAGACTGAGCATGGACTTGGATTATTTGTGGCTTCTCAAGTATTTGAGTTATGCAAGCCAGCTCACTGAGTGCCCCAAAGCAGCAGAGAACCATTCTTGTTCAGTTCATAATACATACTAAAAAACAAACAATCAAAAAAATCTTGGTTTTGCAAAGCTTTTAATGAAAGCCTAAAGTTTCATTTTCCAGTGGTTTTGGGAAACTTTCAGAAACTTTTTTCTTCTAAGAGTCCATTCAAGGTCCCCTGAACAGTGTTATTAATACCAATGGAAAAGGGAAGTTCGAGGGAATTTATGAAATACTAGCAGGGAATCATAGAATCATAGAATGGTTTAGGTTGGAAGGCACCTTTAAAGGTCATGTAGTCCAACCTCCCCTGCAATGAGCAAGGACATCTTCAATTAGATCAGGTTGCTCAGAACCCCTTCCAACCTGACCTTGACTGTTTCCAGGGATGGGGCATCTACCACCTCTCTGGGCAACCTCTGCCAGGGTCTCACCACTCTCACGGTAAAGAATTTCTTCCTTGTATCTAGTCTAAATCTACCCTTTTTTAGTTTAAAGCCATTACTCCTTGTCCTATTGTAACAGGCTCTATTGAAAAAATTGTCCCTGTCTTTCCTGTAGGCTCCCTTTGAGTACTGAAAGGCCATCCCTGTAGCCTTGTCTTCTCTGGGATGAACAACCCCAACTCTCTCAGCCTTTCTTCACAGCAGAGGTGCTCCAGCCCTCTGATCATCTTAGTGGTCCTCCACTGGACTCATTCCAATAGCTCCACATCTCTGTTGTACTTGGGGCCCCAGAGCTGGACGCAGTACTCCAGGTGGGATCTCACCAGAGTGGAGTAGAGAAGCAGAATCACCTCCCTTGATCTTCTGGCCACTCTTGATGCAGCCCAGGATGCGGTTGGCTTTCTGGGCTGCCAGCACACATTCCCAGCTCATGTCCAGCTTTTCATCCACCAGTACCTGCAAGACCTTCTTGGCAGGGCTGATCTTAATCCCTTCATCCCCCAGCCTGTATTGATGCTGGGGATTGCTCTGAACCAGATGCAGGACTCTGGAGTACACAAATGGTTGTTAAGTCCGCGAATGGTTGTGTACTTATTATGGAAATTATTTAGAATGAGAAAGAGGTTAAAAAAAGATGAAGTGTAGACAACTGCGTCTTTATTTAGCACCGTTTTCAGATTGCAAAAAAGTAATAAAAAATGAGTTAGCTGTGTAACTATACATATTTATTTATCTAAACTTTCTAATCTAAAATTTCAAGTTTGCCAACTTTGATACAATGAAAAGAGAAATGATGGACAACAAAGGCATTTACTGTACTTAAAATTGTTTTCAGACACAGAACCCAAGGCAAGTTACCATTCTGCCTTCTTAAAAAATAGTTCCTCTGTGGATATTTCCCAGTGATTTTCCACTGCTTATTTTTAAGATACACATAAACATCCATTCCCCAAAAAGAAAACCCCAAACCTGCTAAGAAATGGCCATTCTGATGTCTCAGATTTATACCTCTCTGGGAAATTGCTCTACAGGTACCTAAGCTTCTTTTTTTGTTGTGAAAGAGATATATAGGGACTCACACACAGTTGCTTAAAACTCTGACTTAGAAGTGAAGTAAAAGTTCATTTTCAAGCTATAAAAGTATACTCAGGTCTTACAACAGCAGCGTTGCCTTAATTACACTGGTTGCTCTGTTTTTTGGTCTTTTCTTCAGCTTTATGGTCCTGTTAATGCCATCAGGTCAATAAAGTAAGCAGCTTTAACTGAAAAATTGGCAGTGAATGTTTTCAAGCGTCATTGCTCAGATAGGATAATTATTGTGATGTGTAGATTTTTCTCTCCTGAAAGTAAACACTTATATCACATGAATAAGTAGGCCATCGTTTTAGTTGTTACATCTGTCAGATGGACAAGTTGTTTTTTTCTCCATACAGTGTATAAATGGAAGGTGAATTATACATATGAGCAAAGCCAAGATTAGGATTCCTAAATTGGTCCAAAAAAACCCCCTCAGACATGGGAGAACTCACAGAAGTACTGCTAGTAGCTTCAGGGGCTTTGTGATTCAAAACAGCAGGAATTTACAACATGTAGTAGAAAAAGTATATAATTTACAAATCAGGACTGGTCATGTAGATTGGCTTATGCTGCTCAAAAATTTTGAAGTTTTTAGCAGCTTTTTACTGAGGTTTTCAATGATGTCCACAAAATGCTGCACATTTTCCCCCCACAGTTCTAATATGTGCCACTGGCAACTTCAAGGCAAAATTGAACTGAATGTGAATAAAACTACTTAAGAACTTTGAGCATTTAATATATATTTCTCATCCTGTTTTCTTTTGTGGGGCTTTTCAGTGGCAGGTTTCCTTTAAAACAGACCAAGTGATTAAAAAATAAGGAGAAAATCTGTTCACATGCCTCTGCTATTCTGATTTCATTGAAGTCAAATTTTTGCTTATTTTTAGAATGGTCAGTTCTGTTTTAGTGAATATGTGGTATTATTCTTAGGACTTCTCTAAAGTCTTAGGTATTGAGAAATTATTGGAAGGTAGAACCTGTCAGAGGGGATTTCCTAGCAGTAGCAGCCTTTAAAAATATGATCCTAATTTTCCACTTTTTATTAAGAAAATCACAGATGATTTCTCTCTGACTGCCCCTTGAAGTCAGCAACCTGAAGATTAAGCTGTCAATTCTTGCTAAAGCAGACTTTTTCAGGAATTGCCAAAAATGTTGGCATTTAGTCCAAAGAAGATCAAATTAAAAACCAGACAGCCCTCAACAGGGTAGAAGTTTCCTGCTTGACTCTTAGCTTACCTACCCTCTTGGTCCATTCATTGCAAAGTGTAAAACACCATCTTATGACATCTCCATGTTACTTGATGTGGCACTGCATAAAGCGATGTGCATCGTATCAGGAAAATCCCAGTTTCTGGAAGCATAAGCCAGGCACTGGGCTTAATACAATTAAGACTGCTTCTTAACCTTCCTCATTAGCCAATGTACAGCTAAAACGCTTTTGCTGTAGGAACTGTCAGGGGCAGTTTCTTGGGGGTCTTTTCATCTCTCAATACTGCAAAGTGCAGACACACTCTTTGATTCTTTCCTGTCTCCAGTCATGCTCTGCTCATGATTCAGCCACACTAGAGACCAGCCCCATGAAATATTCCGATATTATCAGCCTGATTCTCTGTTGCTTTGCACACAAGTTGTTATTGCTTTGTCAACTGTTGCTCTGAACTGTGCAACATAGGTGTAATTTATTCTAAAGCAGAGTGGTTAGTTGTCATTTCCAGTAAACTTTTGTATGAGGATTCTAGAGTGGATGCAAGTGTATTTTGAACTTATCTTCAGACTCTTAACACACCACAGTGGTACTGTATTGGGGTGTATGCCATCTTGCTCTTTGTACTAATTCAGCTAAGGATATTTTTTCTTTTAACTCACATAATGACACTCCAGTTCTATCTATGTGAGAGAATTCTATATCAAACATTCTCACAGGAAAGAAAATTTTCCTTTTATGTCTTCTTAAGCTAATGAAAATCCCGTGCCCTGGAGCACTGTGTCTGCTGAAAGACCCAGTCCAAGCACTGCAAATTCAGGAATCCACTCATGCTACTTACTCTGCTCAAATCTGTTGACTTGGAATATGTTTAGTTGCTATTACCATTATTATTGATTATTGACTGACACTAAGCAATTACAGAATTTCCCATCCCTGCCCACATGATACTCATTAATGAATTGAATCACAGTAATTCTATTGTTAATTTGAAATTTCCTGAGGCCCCAATTCAGAACTGGCTGAACCTGCACTGAACGAATATACAACAAAAGACAAGTTCTGAAAAACACTAATGTAGTTTAAGGTGAAGACAGGTAAAGGGAGATGATAAGCATCAGTGTGTGTCATGCAGAATTTACCCACTTGTCTCAGTTCAATCTTGAATACCAAACAGTGAGTTTCCTTGCTTATAGCCTTATCAACCCAAAAAGATGGGAGAAAAGTGCTCATCACCATTTAACAGATGGTTACGAGAGGCATAAAACATTAACATCAAATTTTATAAGCCATTTGGAAGCCTAAAGAGGCAGATGAAGACGAAATGTTGTTTCTTAGGTTAAAGTTAGTGCCTATGTGCGTCATGAAATGTCTACAGTCTTTTAGAAGTGCAGCTTTAAGAAATGTACCCAAGGTCATTGAGAAAGTCTGTCACAGAGCGTGTGGTAGGACTAGTTTGTACGCATTAGCTGTGAGCACAAGAATGTCTTTGCTGCTTGGAAGACAAAATATTCATTCTGCAGAAGTCCAGGAGTGGTTCTCCACCCTCACTTCAGCATTGCAGACAGGCCTGAGTTGGTGCTGTCTCTCTGTCCTGGGGAAAGTTTCTTCCATTGTTCTTATATGGCAAAGAGACAGGTTGCCACAGATAAGTTAATGTGGTCATGTCACAGTGGGTAGCAGGCTGGTGGTGGGTTTGGTGACATGGCCACCCCAAGATGAATGTCTTTGGGCATCCAGGGAGACACAGGACTGGCAGCCTTGGTCTGAGACTTGGAGAGCCCTGGGCAGGGTTTGCCCACGGTGATAGAGGGTGGCTGTTGCTGTTTTTTCATGTATTGTCCTATTTTTCATAGCCTCAGGCCCAGGCAGGGACACAACTAGACCCTGGTGCACTCCTGTCCCCTCTCTCCTCAGCCACTCAGTCAGAGATTTATACAGCTTTCTGCAAAGCCCTTGACCAGGGGAAAAGGAAGCCCACGCAGCCCTGGTCTACACCGCACCACGGTCCCAGAGGCAGCTGGAAGCTCCCCACAGCCACGGAGAAGAGTGGCTCCACGACACCCGCCCTCTGTCTGAAACTGACCTCGAATAACGTTTCTGATTCATGGACCTATTGGCTGGCTCCTCTGGTTTGTGGCTTTTTTTGTGGGGGAAAACCATTTAGGAATTTCTGTATGAATTCTTTTCCTTATTATTTTCTATATGTGTGTATATATATAATGTAAAATGTATTTACATATACACATCTAGAAATACACCTGTATTTAACACATGTATGCAGATGTATATACACATGTATTTATATACCTAAATTGTATCTATGTATAAATAAATATTTATGCACATTTGTGCACTCACACACACATATACATTTTTACAGAAATGTCTCTATATGTATCTGCATATTGCTTTGTATGAGCGCTTACTGATCTAAAGGAAGCTGGAGCCAATCAGAGGGTGCACTGGGATCACATGGGTATAATGGTTTTGGCCAATCACAGAGCAGTATAGAAACAGGTGGGGCGTGAGCCAAGAGCCATGTCCTTAAATGAGTCCTGTGAGGAAGGACATGGGGGGCTGTCTGTGTTATATGGGCTCTGTGCAGACCTCACTACAAGGTCACCTGCTGTCAAGAGCACAACTAGGATGTTTTGTGCTCAATCTCTGGTAATTTTCATTTGAGGCCATCAAAGGAAAATTTTTCACTGCCTTACCTGTTCTCAGGTGTTTTCTCTGCAACACCTGATCCGGCGCTTGGAACACCTCCTCCCCCTCTTACCTTGGTGCTCATACTGCTCTTTCTCACCTTTTTTTTTTTCCTTCTTTCTCCTTACTCCTCTGCCTTTCAGCATATTGCCCTTTCTTCACTGTGTTTTCACAGAGGCACCACCACTCAAGCTCAGCTGTGCCCGTGCCTGCCTCTTCAGGGCAAAACCATACCAGCCACAAGTTTCTCTCTCACCTCCTCTCCAATTGACATTGCTGCTTTCTTGTGTCATCTTTCTATATCCTTCTCAACCTTGGAGGCCCAAGAAAGAGGAACGTATCCAGAAGCAAGCTCTGCTATAACTTGCGCCTCTACTCGGACCAGTTAAAAAAGATAAAAAGCAGTAGGAGTGGCAAGAGGAAAGGGATGTGCTGTGAGGTGGGAAAAACGACTTGCTGCGGGATCAGGTAAGTCCATAAAGGAATCCTGAGCAAGGGCTGACTGAGGAATCACTTTATTGTTATGTTGTGGCCTGAATAAAAGAGCTGGAGTTGTCATCCTCCTGTGGCCAGGTGAAACTGCAGTACAGGAGGCAAAAGCAGCTTACAAGGTGTGCTCAGGAGAGTGAGACTGTATAATAAAGCGGCTAAGCAGGGATTAAAAGGAGCAGGCGTTGTCTGTCTTGCAGGCCTATTCTGTTTGTGCTTTTGGGTCCTATCTTATGCTGATGACAATGACTACCATTTTTCTGAAGGCTGGGGCCAGTAATATTGAGTAGTTGGAAAAGAGCAGAGATGGGTGCCCTGGACTGATCCTTGCATTAATGGAAATGTTTTAGCAATTTCTTTCTGTTTCCTTGGCTGTCTAATTGCTCAGATTTATCAGAGCAAGAGTGGAATTTGATATAAATAGCAGGGAAGTTTGTTAAGCTGAAGAGCCCTAGAGTTAACAACATTTCCCTCAGAAAGTGAAGTCCCGTGTAAAAAATCCTTATTCTGACTAGGTTGAGGTGCTCTGGTTATTGGCTAATTTGAGCTGATCTTTTCTCCTCTGAACTCCAGGGCTTGTCAACAAATGAAATACTCACTGTGAAAGAAAGTGACAGTCTTCATAAACCAGTGCTGTGAATTTATCCAGTCATATTTAAATTCGTGCTCTTCATCAGGCATAGAAAAGTAAGGAACTTCACATGTATGTTGTTTGAACAGATTACTAAACAACTGTGCGATCAACTGTTTTAGTAGGTCTCTTTCTCACAAATCGTTGTAGTCCTACTTCAGTGTTGAATAAAGCCACATTCTGAAAACTCCTATTTTCATGAATTGGAAATTTTGGGTTCTTTCCAGCCCTAAATTCTTGAAACATTTATTCTTCTCTCCCAGCTGAATAAGGGATTACTTACTGCTTCTTTATCAAAGTGGGGATGGTCCTGGGATGACAGCAATATAGTAGGGACAAAATGGCTCATCTGTGTCATTGATAAATTGCTAAACAAAAGGCTGTATGTAACGTGCAAAGACTTATTAAGGTCATGATCTCAAACTTTTCCAAGTCAATTGGAAGCTGACATCAGAGCTCTTCATGTCTGGTTGTATTATTATTTTCGTCACATGCATAAAACACTTTAGACTAACAATGCTCTGAGGTTCGAGGACACTATTTTATTTTTTTTAAATTCACTTCTGATTTATCTTCAACTGAAAATGGACAATAAAACAAGTCTCCATCCCCCAACAAATATGTTCCATATGTACAGAGGGTCTTAAATGGTGTCTGCACGCTTCTAAATAAAAACTTACTGTTTGGTATATCAGAAACAAAAGATCCATGTTATCCTATGACCTGGTGACAGATGAGCCATTTACTTACAGATGATATTATGCTCAGTTGGTAGCTCAAGAAAATAATGAGGTACATTAGAAAATGAAGTAACAGCTTTATTGTTGAAGCTATTTCTGAAAGGTAGCTAAATAATGGAGGAAATCCAGTTCCTGTGTTAGTATCCGATAGTACCTGTTTCTTGAGAGGTGGCTGAAGAGGGAAGACCTTAACTGTCTGAGAGAGAGAGAATACCACTGGGTTAAATTCTTCCAGCAGCTGACAATTCTTGCTTTGAGTTTATTGCTTGTTAAATTATGAGCTTGAGACTAGGAATTGAATGAATGTTCTCCCCTGCAAGCTCTTCAGATTGTACTCACTCACATTCTCACCCTCCTATTGCACTTTTCCTGTAGGGTCACAGCAGAAAGTTTTTTTTATATCTTCTATCTATCTTCTAAAGATAGGCTCAGAGGCAAATCTGAGAGCCTTATGACCTTTTTTTGCTCAGGTTAGAAAGTTAGAAAATCTGAGACAGTAATTACAATCTGCTGTAAAATATTCCAACTCACCTGTAATCTCTATCCCCCCTTTCGCTTCCTTTTTTTTATTTTATTTTGTTTTCCCTTATCCTTTAGTGTTAGTTGATACAACATGATGAAAACATTTGGATGATTGTGAGCATTAAACCAAAGTGATTTATATGTTAAACACTGAAGAAACTACCATGTGGTGCCAGTCTGCTATCAGCTCTGCTGGGTTTGAATTAAGGTATTGACAAAGTGAGAGAAGTTCAGACTCTTGTGTTTCTCCATTCAGGAAATGGCTTCAATTTAACTTGATCTTTCCAGGCTTCTAATTTCACAGGCATCAAATCACAAATTTGTTTGGTAACTTCTGAACTTTACTTGCATGTATTGACTTTTGGTTTAAAAAGCTCAGTTTCAGTTGTGACCTAGAGGATAAGAATTGGAGCATGAAAGTTGAATGAAATTACCAAAAAATCCATCAGTGGTTCAAATGTACAATAGAACACCAACTTCTGCTTAAATTGGAATAAACTTTAGATCAAGTGGTGCTACATGCCAGAGGTGCTCTGTAAGAAGAGATATTTTGACTAAGTTCAGTAACAGAAAGACCAAAGATCCAGTAAGCTTAGTGAGCTTAATGACATGTAGACACATCAGATGATAAATGAGAAGGAGGAAGTGACAGTAATTTTCTATGTAAGGCCTTAATGATCAAATCCAGACACTAAGGTAAAGCAGATTCAGAGAGTGTCAATGGATAAAGTTCCAAGCATTCTCTTTTCCAAGGTTACTTAAGAAGAAGACAAGTATATTGAAAAATATCCACTGTTCCAAGAGATACAAAACAGTGGCTTGATTATGCATCACTGTCAGGAACCTAAAATCAAAAATTACACCTACTTGATTCACTTGAAAACACCATACCAGATCTGATGGAAGTCATCGGAATTATACTGGGAAGAATGAATTTGGCTCACACCCTGGATGAGATGCTGTTCAAAATGACTGTCACCCACATTTCTTTAGCTTTTATAGTTCTCAATGAAAATTAAAATCATGCTATGATGAACCACTTCCCAAGGTATTTAAACTCTGTTGTTCAAGTTAAGTTCAATTTCAGAGTGTAATACCAGAAAAATCCCTCTGGGAGTTATTTAATTTTTTATACAGGTTCAACATGTATGAGAACACTTATGCAGCCATTTAAAATCAATCTAGTGAATACAGTGCTCATCAGAGGTGAGCAATTTGCATTCCACATGTCTGAGCTTTTCTTACTTTCATGGGTTTTACACGACTGACTCTTTGGTGATGTTTCAGATTTACAATGGGATACATCACTGGTAGAGTTGAGTGAATGGCTCATCATTTCCATCAGCTGAATTCAAACCTGACGTAAAAAGTCACATACCCCATTTGAGAGTTTATTATAATCCCTGGTAGTGGAAATCCTATATCTCAGTCGTTCTTATTCCCTTTTCAGGTAGGACCCAAATGTCACATTATTTCTGCATCTTGCCTGTTCCATTTCCATGAGATGGGTTGTGGGATAAAGATCATGGCAAGAAATCTGGCACAATATGAAAACTGGCAAGGGAGAGATATGTGCCTCCACAGGTCAGATGCTGAGCAAAGTGCATACTTGTTGGAGAGGTGGGAAAATGAGAGTTAGGCTTTGCTTCAGCATTACTCATAAGTAAATGGGCTGTACAGTTGCTAAGCGAGTAGTGTTTGTCATTCTGTGTACTGCAAGCACCATCAGCTCAACTCTGCTGTCAGTTCCAACAACAGACTCCGGGGAAGTTGCTGTGATGGTAAGGCAGTACAATGTTACTTCCCAGTCACAGATGGATTTCAGCTTTCCCCCAAACTAAAATATTTGATGTATTCCTCTCCAGACTAGGAAAATATAGAACAAATCATAATGTGAAAATTGAGCTTCTGAAAACCCTGTTCCCAGTATTTAGGCTATGACTTTGAAATTAAAAAAATAAATGGCAGCTGTCTTCACTCTGCACATGTGTTTACACATGCATTAGTTTAAACATATGAATAATTACAGTAGTTAGGGGGATTATATGCATATTAAATGTGTTAAATCTTGCAGGAGAGGGCTCATCGGCCTGTAATGCTGCATACTGTGTGAGTGTTGAAATTAGTAAAAAGATGGTATCAACAGTAAAAGGTGGCCGTTTTTCTTAGTGCGTTCTGATACATATATAGAATTCTGACATACCCACATAGGTCAAAACCACATGTTGGTTTGAATTCTGTAGAAAACCTCTTCTCTCATTCCTACCCATACAATACTGTGGAAATGTGAACAGAACAGACGATTCCTAACACAGGATGCAGTAATTGAGAAACAATTACTCATTCAGTCAAACAGCTAAAAACATTTTCTGACCAGAAATATATCTTGTGAACAGCTTTCATTGTTTCTTTTCTTGCAAAATATATTTATTTGTATGACTAGTCCCTTGGACTATTTTTAGCTTAGTACTAATAGAGTGTAGGTGCCTTTGAGATTTTATTGCTCTATATCTTGTGAAGAATGCTCAAGCAATTTTAACATCGAACTGTAAACTCACAACCCCTGCTGAGGTTTTCCCCTCTGTGTTCACACATTTTTTTGTCCACTTGCACTTCATTTTGATAACAGCAATTGCGTCCTTTTTTTTCCCATTTGTAAAATCCAAGGCGTTTTCAGTGTGCTTTTTTTCTGTAACATGGTAGTTCCCAAGGTTTTGAAGTCATAAGGGCTGTGGTTTGCATATCTGGGCTTTCAACTTGACTTCCATTTACACCTCAGGGCTTGTCCTCCCCGTCCTTTGAGGTCTGTGACTGCTTGCTTGGCAGCTTTGGCCGTGGTGAAAAATAAAAGGTAGGGAAGAGCAATAAAATTGAGACAAGGAAAAAAGTTTTAGTGTGGGATAGAATAGAATAATATAATAGATTTTTCTAGGTTGGAAGGGAACATTAAGATCATTGAGTCCAACCATCAACCTAGCACTGACAAAAATCATCACTAAACCATGTCCCTCAGCACTATGTCTACCTGTCTTTTAAATACTTCCACGGATGACGATTCCACCACTTCCCTGGGCAGCCTCTTCCAATGTTTGATAACGCTTTTGCTGTAAAAAGTTTTCCTAATATCTGATCTAAACCTCCCGGGGCACAAATTGAGGCCATTGCCTCTTGTCTTATCACTTGTTACTTGGGAGAATAGACCGACCCCCACCTCTCTACAGCCTCCGTTCAGGTAGTTGTAGAGAGCAATATGGTCTCCCTTCAGCCTCCTTTTCTCCAGGCTGATCAACCCCAGTTCCCTCAGCTGCTCTTCATAAGACTTGTGCTCCAGACCTTTCACCAGCTGCTTTGCTCTTCTCTGGACTCACTCCAGGGTCTAATGTCTGTAGCGAGATCATCTATCTCGTCCATTGTAGGTAATAAACACTGAACAAGATGGTAGTTGTTGATGCAAGTAGCTCAATTCTGTTTTGCAAGCCCTTGGAGCATTGTATGGGGTGCTTTACCCCTCATCCTAAAGAGGAGAATAGGGAAGAGCTGAGAGAAAGGCAACAAGGGTTGAAATATATAAAAGGCTTTTCTAGAGGTAGCGGCTGAGTAGGTGAGGATTTCTTAGTCCTCAAAGCAGAACACTTCAGAGGAGATATGATAAGCTTCTATAAAATTAAGTGTCATGGAGAAGGTAGGTATGACTCAATTATTTATCACTGTCTTTAAAGATAAGAACTATGGATCACCAAATAATGATATTAGGAGTTATTTTCAAACAAACAAGCCGTGGTTTTACACAGAACATATGCTAGCACTGTGGACCTCTCTGTGAAAGAATGCTGTGTGCAGCCAAAATTTACATTGGTTTAAGAGCCGACTAGACAAGCGCGTGGAAATGAAATTCTTGAAAGATTATAAAATGCACAGGACGATGTCCCGTTCAAAAACTCCCTGAGCTGAAAATAGTTGGAAGATGAGACAGCATTAGAGGAGCAATGAGATACACACGCTGTTTTCTTACAGATCTCTAGACATTCATTTAGGTTATTTGCTCCTTCTGGTTATCTTCTTTTGGAAAGACATCACCTCCTCCCAAACAAAATCGAAGCAAAGAGGCTACAGAAAAGAATCTGAGCTAAAGAAAATAATTTTGAGGAGCAGTGGATGATGGTGGTGAGTGTCACAGGCTCAAAAGTGAGAACTATGAACAGAGTCCCAAATGGATAACTATTCTTTCCGGATGAAGACGTTAAACTGCCTTACAGAAGAGTACCAGGGTCACTGTAGGGAAAGGGAAAGACTGCATGAGGAACAGAACAGGAAAGAGATGAGGCAGAGGAACAAAAGCGAAGGGGGAGAAGCAAGACCTAGCATATTTGATAGCAGGGTTCTGGACTGCATGTCGAGGAATCCATAATTTCACACTAAACGCAATCATTATATTCAGATATATCAATAAACTTCGGCAAACACCAGTAGTCTCTCTAGCACTGTCCATGATCAGTGGAGTCTTATTTCAAAATCCTACACTTAATTTGGCTCTGGATGCAGGAAAATCTTTACCGTAGCACAGCACTTGCACAAAGACTACAGATAAGCCAGTGTAAGACCAACCTCAGTTTGTACCAATGGTCAATAGAGGATCCAGGAATAATTTAGTGTTCTCGTCTCTTCTATTTCCAAACCTTTTTAACTATAACCCTGCAGAAGGGACTGTAACAAACTGAGAACAGCCAGGGGACTAAACACCCAGGTGACTAATACTTGCAGACTAAACCCAGTTGAAATGAGAAGCCTCAGCTAAAACAAGTTATCAAGGCCTGTGAAATTAGTTTCAACTATGCAAATACGCTCTTCTTCAATTTTTGTTTCCAAACTTTAAGAAAAAGCTGTAAATTTGAAGTGAGACTAGCCCTTATTTCAGGATTATTTTTTGGTTGGTTACAGCTATTTTTAACCTATATCCTCAATGCAATAGATTCAACCCTTCAATATTTCATCTTCAAAGTCTTACTCAAATACTGACCTTTAAAAGTTCTAACTATAACTACTTTTGCAAGGCCTGCACTTTCAGGAAACAAAGCTCACTCTGTTCTCTGCTGGAAATATCAGATCCAGGCCTAAAATCAGCAACTCAGTTTCTTTTCTTATAAGCTTTAACTCTACCATTAACCACAGACAGGTGTCCAATACCTATTGAAAAACCTCATATAAATTATGGACCTCAGCAGAAATCAATCTACACTCTAGTCTGGTGGGCTGCACAGTACCCAAGAAAAACAAAACAAGTCCAGAACATATTGGCAGGTAAGCTCTTCTTTATATTTTATAGCAGCTATAGATGACTATAGAATCAATACAAAATATTTTTAGTTGCTATGAGCTGGACTTACGCTGACACTTCATAAGTGACTAGTAAAAGATACAGGTCCTTTTTTTCCCCATCGCTAACTATATTCTTAATCTCAAAATTATCAGCACTCAAAGGATATTACGCAGATATGGGTTGCTGTCTCTTGGAAAATATATCCCCCACCCTTACATTCTGAGCTATACAGGAGACAACTATAAATTGAACTTAATAAAGTAACTTATTGGCATGGTTTCGGCTGGGATAGGGTTAATTTTCTTACTAGCAGCTGGTATACGGCTATGTATTGGATTTAAAATGAGAATAATGTTGATAATACACTAATGGTTTTTGTTGTTGCTAAGCAGTCAAGGACTCTTTCAGCTTCCCATAAAAGCTGAGAGGGAGCATAGACAGGACAACTGACCCGAACTGGCCAAAGGAATATTCCATACCATAGGCGTCATGCTCAGTATATAGATGGGGGTTGGCCAGGGGACAGGGATTTGGCCATTACTACTTGGGATGGGCTGGGGAATCGATCACCAGGTGATGAGTAATTGCATTGCATCACTCATTTTGAATATTCTTTTACCATTACTATTATTTTCTCTTCTGTCTTTGTCTCAACTCACAAGGTTTTTTTCCTCCCTTTCCTCCCTATCCCACCTGGCTGGGGGGGTGGTGAGTGAATGGCTACGTGGTCCTAAGTTGCCAGCTGGGGTTAAACCATGACACTTGCCTACTCTTGGTTCATAATCTTTCAAGCACTGCCAGCCTGCCCCCTGACACGACCACTGTGCACACGTGTTTAGAGCAGATTTAGGTCTTGTACTTCAGTTCTGATATGTGGAGCTCAGTCCCTTAGTTGCTGTTCAAACTTGCACGTCAGGGGTGGAGGTAGATGAAGTAGCCTTACCAGTTGGTCCACCAAAGGATGATTCTACAGGTTCTGAGAATCAGTGCTGTGTTGGAAGGGCTTCCTCCCAGTTTGCTTTTCTGTGTTGGAGAGAAAAATCTAAGTTGGGAGATGTTTTCTCTTACTGACATTTAATTGTTCCAGTGGGCTTGGTTTCCTGGCTATTGTCAAGGCAAGGATTAGATGTAAGGCATGCTAAAAGAAAATTTTTCTTTTTTTAACCAGGATGATGGTCTGGTAAATTTAATTCTTCACACTGCTCTGCAAATCCCCTCAAACTGTCCATAAAGTTAGCCATGATTAACCATAGTCATCAAGCCAGTAACACCATTAATTATCCAGTTGCGATGTCTCTGCACCACAACATCTGTAAGTAACTGCCTGCAATCTAGATAATCCTGCAAGAGATAACTGGCAATTAATTGTGTATTATGTCTTTCACCCCCTACTACAGCTCTGACTGTGAAGTAATCACAGAGGCACTGCAGGATCAAAATAAGCAGGTTTACAAAAGATATGTGATCCTCATTCCAGAATTATCCTTTAAATTACATGTTTCTTTTCTTTCCCAGTGCTTATTCCTCTCACAATACCTAAACATTGTGCTCCAGACTGCTAAGTAGATGTAAAGGCACTCATTTTTTAAGTAGAGTTATGTTTTGCTTCTATTTGCTTTTATGAAAGTCCTAAGAGTTATTATGTTACTATAAAAAAAAAAAAAGAGGATTTAGAATAGTTTACCACAGCGAGAGGCTGAAATCAATATTGTTTATACAGGCATGAATGTTATTGACTGTATATTTACAATAACTTCCAGAAAGTAACTCTTAAACCATTAAACCTCCTGGCAAAGTATACACTTTCATAAATCTGACTAAACATTTTACAATAATAATTAAATTAATTACTAGGAGAAAACAACACATTTGATGGATTTTATCCCTAGGAAAAAATGAGACATTTCACTATTGACTGAATTCAAAGTGCCTGTTTTCTCCAGCCTGGTATTTGCAACTAGAGAAATACCTTTTCTTTGGAAGAAAAAACTTCATGATGAAGCATAACCCAAACAGGATTAGTCTGAAGACAATTGGTTTAACTTGCACAGAATATTGTTTACAATGTTGTTGATAAAGGGCAGATCAGAAAAATGCACCCAGATGTCCTTGTTTAGATGTAGAACATTTACATGTGACTAAGTAATTAATTACTCCATCCCATTTAAACCAAGGTTCATCGGGAAATTTGGGATGAAAATGAGTACTGAAGAGCTCCCAGACACAAGGTAACTGAGGAGTACTTTTCATTAGTTCATTATGTTACACGTAAGTGCCCACTAGAGATCGTTGTCTACATATATAAGGCATTTTCAGTAGATCATTGCTGCAGGCAGTTTTCAGTTTTATACAGAAGACAGACTAACAGAAATGAAAAACTTGTTCATAGACACGAGGTGATGATTTTGAAGATTCACAGTTTGTCAGTGGCAGAACTGGAGACCAGGACTCAGATCTGCTGAGTTCTTAGTCCCATGTCTTAAAGAGGATAATACATGACAGTCTTACATTTTGCATGAGAGTTGTTTCAGCAGAACATCATCATTAGGAGAGATCTAAATCTGTGAGAACTCTACTTGGTTCTTTTGAGTTTGGGTTATTTATGAAATATTAAAGAATTCAAAGATTTCATGGCCACCTAAGAATTGAGAAGATTGATTTAGCGCCACTTTGTAACTGAAATCTGTTTCTCTTACACCACAGGGTTCCCATGGTCTTCTCTGGCCAGATCCCATCTGCTATTGTTCAATTGACCCATGGATTTTAATGATGCAAAACAACTGGAAAAGAAAAGAGATCATGGAGGTACGTGGTAACCTGACTATGCTGATGAATAGCTTCCTTCCCTTTCTTTTTATTTTTTCCACAACCAACTCTACAACCAACGAAGTAATGAGAAAGATTAATTTAGCAGCAATATTTTGGAATTGGGAGCAGTAAAGCTACAGGTCATGGAGCTAAAATAAGGTACAAGCAGAATTTTGGTATTATCAGTAAAGAAAAATTAAGGTTTTGGGAAGTATTACACAGACAATTGTGGACACCTTTAGCTTAGGTTGGTAGGGCAAAACACAGAGCCAAATTAAAGATTATCCTAAAAGTGAGTCTGTGGCTGAACTCTGATCTCGTTTTAGTACTTAATCCACAGAAATGATCATTCCTTGTGGCTTACCCAGTCTCTCTCATTTTATCTTTTCTGATGTTACACTGGGTAGGTGACTCTTATTTCCCTCCAGACCCATCACCTGCAGCTGGAGCTTCACCCTTCCTTCTTCAACTCTTTAATTTTTTGTACGTGGCACAAAACCAGGAAAAGAGTATAACTCATAAGGGAAAAGTGATAGGAAGGGCAGAGCCTAACTTAAGGCAACGAGAAGTTCCTGCCATTCCTGCTCTCTAAAGACACAGAGACATCCAGACGTCTTGTCCGGTGTCATATGAGAGGGTCATAGAGTACTCCACAGTGTTAAGCTGCGGGATTCCTGGAATTCAGGCTGCATGAATCTTGACCAAGCAAAATACAAACATGACAGAGCAACAGTATCTTTAAAATATAATTTTAATAAATGGCAAACAGGAGGAGTATGTAATTTTCCAGTAATGTCAAAGACAAAGTTTTAATTAGCAAGACTGTGGATAAATGTGGAATATATAATTTTTCCCAAGGTTGATCTGATGCACAGTTTTGATCCCAAGAGCTTATATTGTTAAGAATCCTTCTCTTGCATTGTTGGAAAGCTGTGCATCCTCTCTGCTTTCCATTTACAATTTCACTGTCCTGCTGAATCAACCAATGTTCACCTTCACATTCTTGGCAGGACTTAATGTGTTTGCTTACAGTATAATTAAATGCTCTGTATTCATTACTTCGCAGCTCTGACTTACGTTTAGTCTCTTCAATGTAATTACTCCACCGTGTACATTCAGTCAAATGTGCTATTCTGTGCCTGTCCAAATTTTATTAAACAAGGGTAAATGTGTGGTCAATTACATTGTTACACACACAATTGTATCTGTCCTTAAGAGAAGCTCTTGAGCCTCTAGTGTGCTTTCAGTGACATGAATTACAGGCATATAAATCCCCTTTCACACTCTTTTCTATCGGTTCTTGTTTTCTGCCTGCTATTAGTGGCAAATTAATTGACTATGGGAAAAAAATAAACAAGCTCTGGGTTAAATCAATGATTTCAGATGGTGATAAAAGTAATAGAGAGAGGATCCGTCGTCTTCCTGAATTGACTAGATTGCCAGGGTTAATTATCCAACACAATCTCACTTTCTCATTATTCTGTGCTGTAATATTGCAGCGACACAAAAGAGAAAGACTGGGTGAATCCCCCAACATCTAGCTACTAGAACTATTGTGGTTGAAAGCTGTTATCCTGTCAATCCCATGTGTTAATCCTATTGAAAATCCTTTTTTGAAAATCAAGCTCCAGAGAGCAAAACCAAATTAACTGTAAGACTAACTAAGAAATCTTGAGGCTTTAAAAAAGATATTCTCATTTGCTTTTTAAAATAAATTAACTGTAAGGCTGACTTTGAAATCTTGAGAGTCTTTTTAAAGGTCTTTTAATTTGATTTCTAGTGTCTGAGCTTTGCAATCATGTGCATGCCACTTAAAGGAGATATAATTTTGTTTTTTCTTTCAGATGAATTTCATGTTTCTGATGCAATCTCCAACTGCTGCAGCCTGCAAGCCCAGGGAAAAAAAATATAAACAGTTGGATTAATCTCACTTAACTTTAGGTAGGTGTGTAGTCTAAACTGGTTGTTCAGGCACACAGGGGAGAGAAACAGACACCTCTAGCAGGCAGTACCGCCCCTCCTGAAAAAACCCAAACATTTAAGGCAGGGTCAGCCAGCATCTCTGGGAGGTACCTGTCCCTCTCTCTCTCATAAAGGAGAGGAGTCTAAAGCTTAGCTGTGAAGAAGTTACAGTCCTAGACTAAAACTAGATACAATGCATCCAGCCTCCAAACAAGTGTATTCAACAACATTCTGACTTAATACAATAATTTATGCAGGACTGAACAAAAATTGGAATAACTTTGCATTTAATACCAAATTCTCAGGGAAAGAATGAGTGTGTATGCCATTTCTTGCTGTTTCTGAAACTTGCATTGCAGGATATCTTTTGCCAGAGTGTGACAGAAGACAGACATGACTTTCTTGTCTTGCTCTAAATGAATAGCTTTTAGAGTAGCAACCCATATTAAAGTGAAATTTTCTAAAATAAGCAATAAAACACAGAGAGATAAAACCTAATTTATAAATACTTCGTATCAGGTTGAAATAGCATCTAATGAGTTTCATCCTGAAGTAAATTCATATTGTCAGGTTTAACAGCCTTTCATAAACTGGATTTACACTCAGTGTAAATTCTGCTTGCAATTAATTTTCATGAATGGACTTTTCTGTGGTGTAAATGAGAAGAGAATATGTCTCCAAATGCCTAGAGGCCTTTATTGGGAGTTTGCTGATGATGCATTCAAGGATACTAAAACAATGTTATCTTCATCTAAGCATAGCCTTGAAATTAGATAGCAGTTAAGATATGTCCTCTTTTATTCTGCTGATTTGGAAAACAGAATACATTTATTGGAAGAAAGCATGCAGATTA
The DNA here is from genome assembly GCA_013399435.1 of Arenaria interpres. Taxonomy (NCBI): domain Eukaryota; kingdom Metazoa; phylum Chordata; class Aves; order Charadriiformes; family Scolopacidae; genus Arenaria; species Arenaria interpres. Next base: position 110,193 of record VXAK01017891.1, read on the forward strand.
AAAGTCAATGAGATTTTATTGCATCATGGATAATTATTTTCCATTGTTTTACCATTATTTCTTCATTTAGGAAAAGAAGATGATTCAAATAATTTTATCAGCTCAGTGGCTTTATGTTCCACCTGTAGGCAAGAAATTGGAGTAAATACAGGATTTTCAGTAATGGAACTTTCATTTCTAATTAAATTTTCTTTAAAAATACGATACTATATACATACATAGGAAGTACAGTATGTAATTATAGCTATAGTAATTATGTATATATATATTTCAACATAAATATGCCATTAACAGACATTACCATTGATATCATGGCGGTAGATAAATGTTGTTTAAAAGTTAGTTAGTTTGAAAGTTATTGTACAGTTAAAAAACTTTTCTAATTTTTTGTTTTTCACCATCCAGGGAGTATATGCAATATAGAATATTAAGGAAATAAAGTAATAGCCAAGAAAAGATTAGTTGAAAAGGTCTAATGAAATTTAATAGGTCATGTAACTCCATAAGGTTTCCCTGTTAATTGTAGTATAAATGTGTAAAAGGATATGATTTTAAAATTATAGCTACCAATAATTACTTTGGGGTTATGAAGAAATTTCCCCTGTACAAGTCTGATTTATCTTCATATTCAAGGTACCTGAACTAGACATCAGCTCAGGATAAAATATGGGAGATAAGTATTAAAGTTATCCACTATATCATTTCCTATGCAGTAGTAAGACCCCAAACTTCATTCCCCCCAGAGGCTTTTAGTCTCTATAAGTGACTATGAAAAGCTTTAATGATATTAATAAATATTTCCTTCTACCTTCCTGAGCTCCCTTAAGCTTCTGACTAGAAAAAAAATCCTATCTTTATTTCCCTAATTAAGCTACATCCATTGCAACTCATATTATAATTGTTCTTGTCTAGAGGTGCAAGTAATATTTCCTAATTTATAAATCAATGCACATCAATCCAAAAGAAAATCCATTATTTGTAACTGCCCCAGTTTTCTGCACTCATTTATTTCAAAAGCTTTTTCTCATTATAATCTTTCTTGCCCTCTCTAACTTCGTATTCATGTCTATAGCAAGTGACCATCCATGCCTATATACATTTCTTTTTCTGGTGCCAGAAGGCAGTCTTTAAATAAAATGAAATAGTTAGCGAAGCTCTATTTTGCAGGATTTAACTCCTCTGTAGAATAAGAAAAGGCTTGCAAGAACTTAGGAAGACAGTTAAGCATTATCCATTTTGAAACAAAGAATGTAGAAAAAAATATAATTAACTTTTTGTTTTGACAGTGTTATTTAACTTCTAATTTTCTTTGTAATAACTCAAAATAAGAATAATACTTTTTCAGTAGGAACAGTAGGAGAGCATTAGATTTCCGCTTCCTCCCCAAGATCAGTGCCCCAGCTATGATAACAGTAAGAACAATCTAAGAATTGAAGAGGGGAAGGTCCTCAATATTTTTCTTTTTTCCATGGATTTAGTTAAATGCATTAGTTTCTTGAAGTTTTGTTGAAGCTAAGTTATATACCACTTACATGCATTTTTTTTTCTTCAAATAGCCTGCAAACGAGGCAACTTTTATTAAGCAACATTTACAGATAAAAGATCAAAAGGTACACAGTCCAATTCAGCTTAGCAACACAGCCACAATAGCATGGCATTTCAGACCACTTCACTTCCTTGCTCCATGACTTGAGTGTTTCCTTCTTGGCAATCTCTTTTTAGCATCACAATTTTTAGCACAAAAAACTCAAGAAAATTATTTCTCTAATGACAAATGACGTATAGAGTCATTGAATCATAGAATCATAGAATTGTAAGGCTTTGAAGAGACCTTTCAGGTCATCTAGCCCAGCCGTCAACCTAACACTGACAAAAACGGTCACTAAACCATATCTCTTAGCACTATGTCTACCCCTCTTTTAAATACTGCTAGGAACGGTGACTCAGCCACTTCCCTGGACAGCCTGTTCCAATCCTTAATAACCCTTTCAGTGTAAAATTTTTTCCTGATACCGGTCTAGACAGTGTCAGGAACTGTATCTACCAGATCCTATTCTAGAATATCTGATTAGCATTTCCTCTCAGCTTTCCAGTTTTCCAACTTTATTTTTACAACTTTTAGATTGTAAGAACACAGTGAAATACAGAAAAAAACCCCATGACTTTTCTTGCTTTGGATCAATATCCGTGCATGCAGTAGTATGCAACCTTGATGCAGCTTTCTTAGTGTTGGCATATGACCCAGGGTAGGTTGCATCCAGAGCCTGTGGAGAGCGGTGGGTCCTTCCAGTGCGTAATTCACCCTGGCTAAGGTAAATGCTCAAAGACATGGTTTCACATGGAGCTGAACCTAACAGGTCTCTCATCTTATTTCCTCCCCAACCAAAAGATCTCAGTACCAGATCCAGTACTTGCCATTCATTTCCAATTTAATGAGAAAAAAAAATTGATTTTCTATTTAAGTACAAGATCAGTGCCAAGAAAAATGCACAACCCCATGTCTGGGATGGGGATGAAAAGCAATGGGAACATGGGCTTTCCTCAGCAATGAGTAGCTCATCACATCTTGTACAATCATGCCCTTAAATGGAAAGCACTACGATATCAAAGCATGTCTCCCACTTCTCTGTCAATGAAGCTGAGGTGTCTAGCTCAGGACACCACATCTGGAGGACTGGAATTAACTGAGGTGGTTCCTTTCTCAGATGTTCATTGCACAGGACACCACACATCAGGTGTGCTGCTGAATGGGGCTGGCTGGTAACATGGCGCCATGCCAGTTAAGAGCCCATTCTGCAGAGAAGTAGCAGGAGCTTCTCAGAAGTCTCTTGATTTATCTCCAGGCAAGTAAGCAGGTTTTGCTTAGTAGGAGTTTTCAGAATCCCAATATCCATGTAGATGAGAGTTCTAAGGAATTCAGGTTTTCCCATTCTTGAATTTCACTGCTGATAAAATGGGCCTGCTGGAGAAGGAAGGGCCTTACTTTTTGTGGGTGTTCTTGGTCGCTAGCGTCTGTCTCAAAAAAGCAACCTGAAAGAGTTTCTTCCAAATATTTTGAGGTGTCCATGTAGAACTTTAGTATTAAAGGCATGAGTTAGGACCATCACTCCTGATGTGGTCACTCCATGACTGTGCAATAGGACTGGAATTACATCAAGAATCCCTACAGATTTGTTAGTACTATAAGTTACATGTGGGTCTGAGCAGGTTCTGAAGTCTGCCTCTCAAAACTGCCCATGCTATTTATGAGCAAAAACGTATTGGGACTAGACTTTGGGCTGTGAAGCTCTTGGCAGGGAAAAGCCTGAATACATAGGGCAGGTTCTTGTTCATATAATTTGGGTGGAACTTGGATGGGGAGGCCTGAATGCCCTACAGCTTTGCTTACAAGCAGAAAACCAAAATTTAGCTTTCCTTAGCTAAAGCACTGGCAATAAAAAAGCTCATCAGGGACTGGGTAAGACACGTCTACAATAGGATCCTCATCTCTTATCTCAAGTGTTGCTACTGCTAGAAGTTCTAGGCCTGGCAGGGAAGGACTTTGCCAATGCAGGCAGCTCTAACACTCCCTTAAAAATATGTTTTGAAGTGGATGGTACCACAGGACAGCCTTAAATTGTACTACTCTGCAACTTAGAAGTGATATTCTGAAAGATGGCCTAGAGCCACTACAGCCTTCTCAGCTGTGAGATTTATGCTATGCCCCTAAGACATCTCAGCTGTGATAGTTAAGAAAAAGCTAATAGAAAAGGACAGAGCTTTTTTTTTGTTTTGTTAGACCTTTTCTGCAATAAACTGGGAGATAATACAAAGTCAGTATGTTCTCACTGGTCAGCCTCAATTTGATCCACAGATCATTCAAACACTTCACATCATATGCCAGGGATGCCCTGGCTCAGGTATACATTACATAATCTGTAAAATGAATCACTTTTTTTTCCCACAAAACACTGTGTATAATACTGAGTTGCTTTGCATTGTAGCACCCACAGTATTTTTATCACATTATTATTTATCTATGACAAACCTGTGAAATAAATAACTAGTACTTTTCCCTGTTTCACAGACCTGGGTTATTGTGCTTGACTGTGATTTCAGCTCAGATAATTTGAACCAGAGGTAAGTGTTTTGAAGGCAATGGTGGTTAAAAGCTACATTTACCACGGTGTAGCTTACAAACCTACATATAATTCTGTTGTGTCAGGGGATTGTAGTCCAGCCTCAAGTGGAAACAAAATTATGTCCTTGCTGGGCTGTATGTATTATGTCTCATTTGCTCACCTACACATTTTCTTCATTTTCGTCTCTCCTTTTTCAGAGCTTTATGCACTGCTGAGGTCTGCTGTGCAAAGGGATCCAACCACAAGTAGTCTGTCTACAATACTACAAAAAAAAGTGGAAGTGAAATGCAAATCCAGGTCAATAAAAGGGCAAGGAGATTTATGCGTATAAACACAGTAGTCCCATTTCTGACATCATGCATACCAGGGCAAAACTGGGGTAACTTCAGTGCCTCAGAGGAGTTATTCTAGATTTGCATTTGAATGAGTAGATAGATAACTGGGCCTGGTAAATCAGTCTGACTCATTCTAATCTAGGAGATACTGGTTTTTAGCCCTGTGTTGAAACCCACGAGTACATACTGTTTCACTGGTCAGCTTCTTAAAAAAATAAAAAAAACCCACAAAAGAAACAGTATTAAGATTTAAAAACCTCTTGTTTCCAAATCTGGAAACTGCTATTTATTTTTAGATTATAAAGAAACTGTGGCTCACACTTTTGTACAGAAATGGTCTCCAGAGTTAAGCTACTTTTAAGTAAACTACATGAATAAATAACAAAGATTTCAGCAGATATTTGCACTACAGTCTCTCAAAAGCAAAGCTTTAGATGGTTTAATAGTTCAGCTGTATTTATCAACTCCTACTTTGCTGAGCACGTCTGCATTTCAAGGACCAGTGATCGGGCGTATCATCATCTGAAAACAGTTTATGCCTCCCTCTACTTACTATCATAAGATTAACCGTGGATAGCTAATAGAGATTACACAGTATATTTCACCATCAGCATTTGTGCTTTCCAGGGTCAGCCTTATCCTTCTAAAGAGATACCACAATGGAAGATTCAGCACTATATCAACCACAAAGAATACAAATCTCAGTTGATCGATGGGTCACATTAGCTGTTTGGAGATTGATGGCAGCTCCAGCAATTCAGAAGCTTTAAAAATATATCCATAAGGTCAAAATATAATTTAATACTTGTTTTCTTGCAGGGGTGCTGGTGGGAAATGCCATTTCTACCACTCTGATTTGCTTCTTTAGAGGGCATGCTTTAATGCAGAAAATTTGTTGCTGTTGTTGCTGAAGCTTCTGCTAAAGCTTCCCTATAAAAATGCACTTAATCTGAAAGCTGCAGTATTTCATCTGCTTTCAGCCTTTAATAGAGTGGAAGAATTCATTAAGTCATCTGAAAGCAATTTTCAATTATGAAAATACAATTTAAATAAGGGGAAGAGGAGTCTTTGAAGATGACAAAAGTGGGAAGTGATTGACACACTCTGTTGTCAGCTGGAATCAATTTCACACTTGGGGAAAAATACCTTCGCTAGGGAAAGATCATCCGTCAGCAGGAGGCAAACTGCAGGGAACCAGCAAAGGAGAGGGAAAGTAAATCCCATCTTAAGCAAAATATTCAGCAGCCTGAACACCCTTCACCTTGACAAAATGAAACCTCTTTAATATAAGTACTGAACCTCATAGCATGGGCACTCAGGGCAAACACTAAAGAATTATAGGAATATAACTATCTGTCCAAATTCGGCTCTTATTCAGGCACAATGCCATTTGGCTTCAAAACCAGCTTTGTCTCAGCAAGCAGTGCAAGATAGCCCTGAAGGTTTTTACAGCTGCTGAATAACACAGTATTCTATATAATAATGTAAGTAGTGTTAATACTTAAACGTGCAAAGTCTCAAGCTATGCTTTGCAGTCTGTTGTGGATCTGAGCATCAGCTGTTACTTCCCCACGGAGCCAGAGGGTCATACGATGCTAGTTCTTTCTACCTCTAAGTTAAGATTAAAACATGATTAGAAATACTCTGTTTCCCTGATATGCCATGCATATTTTGCACAGTTGCCAAAGTGCTACTGGGGTATTGATCAATAGAAAATACCTCTGTAAGAAAATACTGAAGAAAAGCTGGGATGACAAGTTTGTGCTATGTCACATGAGGGGCTGGCTCCTTGTAAAAATCGGCATAGGCCTGAAATCTCACAAAAGCCCTGAACCCAGTTTGCAGAGGCAGTGACTGACAAGAAGAGGTTCTAAAAGCGGGATTTCATTCCAAGTAAATCCTGTGGAGTAGTGCATGGGAAAAATGACTGATAGCCAGAGCAAGCAGACTATACACATCGGTAGATAGGGGACATTCCCCTGACAGTGCTGCTAACATATAGCTCCCTCCTCTGCTACCGCAGCTTATCCATCTCTTTCAAGCAGATGCTGTTGTAAGTGGCAAACCTGCTCACATGTGTGTTCATGCACTGAGGCAGGGTAATATTTTTGAAGAATCCTTTCAGTGATTTTTATTAATTTCAGGTGGAGAAACCAGAACTGTTAAAACCACAATTGTACTGATTACAGCAACTATTTAGAGCATTGAGACATGCACGAGTGCTTGGGAGATTCAGACACTGTGAAAAATTAATGCATTATAATCCATGTAGCTTTGAAAATATATAAATGCAATAGAGAGAACTTAAGAGTGGAGTGAATAATAATGGGGTAAGTTGTAACAGTCCCTCTCCCTTCCTCTGCTGTCTCTCCTCAAAAGAGCCCAGGCCTCATCTCTGGTACTTGGCTTTATAAATGTAGTGTGACTATGCTTGTTTTCACCATAGGCTTGAAATGTGGACTGTTCTTATTTAGTTATCTCAGTATCCTTATTTATTTCTCTCAGTCAACAGCATTCAAAGCTTCAAAGCTAGGCTTAAACCCTGTGACATGAAGTTGCCTTGCCAGCTAAGGATTTGGTTTGAGGGAAAGCATCACAAGGACTAGGCTCTCCTCTGGTTCACAGAGCTCCTCTTTGGGTCAGAGGCAATTCTCCAATTGGTTAAATTTTTGTTTTTTTTTTAAGATTGGTATTTTATATTTGCCCAAATACTGAGAATACTGCCTAAGAAACTACTTACCTGAGTTTCTATATGCATTCTATGGTATTGAGAATATGTGCTGCATGCAGAAGGGCCTGAGATAAGGCTACATGAAGCCACATACTCTTCTAGGATAATGCTGGAAGAGTGACTCCATCAGGGGAAATGAGTTCCAGTCTGTCCAACCTCTATCTCCCACTGCTGTGGTCTCCAATCAACCAGAAGATTCCTGGTTTACTGGGAAGATAGCCTTCTATGATGCTATA
>VXAK01017892.1:0-22163 GCA_013399435.1 Arenaria interpres
AATAATAAAATACACAGAACACAACCAAACATGCTATCCAGTCTAAAGCCATGCAGGTTCTTGAAAGAATTTGCAAGAAAAAAATTAACGGCAAATTCTGGGAGTATATGCATTGTGTAGAATTTCTTCAGGCCAATAGAAGACATCTACATGAAACTGAGAATTCCTACAGAAAAATAGGGAAACTATTTGATCCACACCTCACTCCAAAAAGTCTGAAACACTGAAGAGACTTTGGCAAAAACAAACAAACAAAAAGGATACCAAATAGCCAATATATATACAGTGTATCTCATACCAATTCTGCTAAAGCACAATTAACTGAGTAAAAAATTGTGACTACTGAAAAAGCTGACTGAAGAGGGATAAAATGAACGTTACAAAAAAACAGAATGGGATAAAATGCGATAAAAATAGAAAATCAATAATAAATAATAAAGATTACTGACCAAACTGCATGAGCATGATAAGAAACTACATTAAATTCACAACATCGTGCACCCATAAGGCCAGTCCAAAATAAAGTGCTAGAAGGGTTTCATCCATTATGACAAGGTTTAATGGATAAATTATTAAGAGCAAGAAAATAAAATATCTTTTCTGTCAGGGGTTTTATTACAGGTAACTGTCACTAAAAATCAGCAGACTTCAAGTGATAAGCAAGAGTCCATTGTTTCTGCCACATCATTCTCCAATCAGCTACAAGTCTTCTACAGGAACAGTAATGTCTATCTCTATTTTCTAACCATTCATCAGATTTTTTGAAATGTGTAAAAATTTTCTTGGAGCAAGCCAACAAGTTCCAGAATCGTTGCTCAGGAGAAAGGCAAAATGAAAAAGGAGATTACTCTGCTGTAGCCCAACTCCAAGACAGAAAAAATAATAAAAACATATTTCCACTAGAGCTGAAAATAATCAGTTTAAATGGCCTGCCTTCATTTTCAAGATCAACCAGTTCCCATTCTATAGAAATCAGTATTCACCTAATTCCAATATAATAGCATTAAACAGTAGAATTAAATAAAAAACATTCTTAATCTCTTATAAATACATAGAATCTGGGAATAAAATTCTGCAAACTAACTTCAGACACTTTCAATTACTTCTGATGAAGAAGGACCAGCATAACCACACAGAGAATGAAATTAACACTACAGCTATGATTGGAGTGCCACAAAAATACACATTTTTTTGCCATGAAATTCAATCTACACAATGGACAGCCTGGTGATTACGATGATGGTAGTAAGTACACCACCATAAAGGTTAGATTAAGACATTCTTGCTTATTTGTCATGGAAAGAGCACTGAATCCACAGTAGTTACTTTCTGCAAGTGATAAAAGATTATTATGCTAGTAACAATAATATAGAAAGAAAATCATGAACCCCACTTGAGTGGTTACCAGAGCCAATCAAGGAATTCCACATTTAAAAAAAGAACAAGAAAACACAAAGAAAGCAAAATAAAAAGATTCTCAATTTCTTCAATTTTTCTTCAATTTCTGTTTCTTTTCTATTATTATTTAATGGATAAAATAAGTATTCTGTTGTATTCAGAAGTCAATGACTTCTCCATTTCTAAAGAAAGGTGAAAGCAAAGAAAAAAAACCTTTTGTGTTTTTTCTGATAGAGCTCAGCAGGAAAACAAAACAAACCTCCCTAATACACACGCCTAGGAACCTGAATTTATGACAAAGCTAAATAAACTGGATATAGTAACAACAAGCTTTTTGTTTTTCCACAATACAGCACTGTTTATCCTCACTTGTTAAAGTAGTTGTGCTTTGAAGAGTATAAGACGACATCAATGAAGACCAGAAAGAGACTATGTTTGTACAGATGAACCTGCTCTGGTCAGGTCAGTGAACTACACTGCAAGCAGTGAAAAAACCTGCGCACATTGAACCAAGACTTACAGCTTAGCTTCTATCTACTTGGAAAAGCAACTTTATTGTATTTTGCACTGTTACTCCACAATCAGACCCAACATGTATAAATGGATCTATTTCTCCCACTTCCCAGTTCTTGGTCACACTTGACCCATACGGTTCCCAATGCCATATTGTAAATACCTGAGCCAGTACCCAAAGAAAGGCGCATCAGGCAGGTAATGGGTGGACAGGGATAGAGAAAGGACCCAACCACCATTTCAGCAGCATCATTGCTATTTCAAACAACAGAACTACGGAGTGAATGTTCAAACCAAGCATATTCTGAGAAATCAAAGCACAGACATGACAGAATTCATATATCCATAACAAAATATAACTAGTAACCATATAATTGCAGTCATTCACAAAGCAGTTTTTCGCATATCGGCTGTTGTGCTAGCTATTACTTTGCCATGTATACCTATAGGTTTTCCTAATATCCACATCAGGGCAGACTCAAATGAATAACTGACACATTTCCAGATAAGTGACAAGACAGAACAGAGCAGAAAGTGCTCTCTCTACCATTCTCCTCTCCAGAGTGTGAGAGTCAGAGAGTACAGTTAATAAGTTGCCTTCTCCAGTTATGTTACAAATACGTCTTTGAACCGCAACATCTCTTCACAGATCTTACCTTGTAAGATGTTCCTAGGTACATAGTGAAATGCAAGTTTCAGAAATCTGTCAAGTTATGTCAAGACTCAAAAGAAGTTTGGTAGCTGAGAAGAAATACACTTCATTTTACCTTACACAAACACTGCCTGGGACTTGCATTTTTATCACGTCTTCTAAACAGCAGCTGAACCTAATACACAATTGAGTACCGCTGTCTGGGAGGTGGGGGAAGACCATAAACAAACAGGATCAAATTGCCCAGAAGTACATATGCCTCGCAGCAAGCACAAGAAACACCACAGTAAATAACATACACAAATATTCTTCAGGAGCATCTGGCAAAATTCACTATAATGAATTCAAAATATTCAAAGCAATTATTTCCAGCCAACCATTTATTTCTTTCAGAACTGGGATGTTTAGCATTTATTATGTTCTTTCCTGTTGAGGCATATTTCTTCAGTAGTTTGACATTCCCCTCTCCCCCCCCGCTATTTGGCTAAACAACTAAGAACTTTATTCAGCAAAAGTAACTTCCAGATGACCTAGCAAATGGAATTGATTTGGATTAAATAGCAACAGATTATTTCAGTGTTTAAGCAGTCATGGGTATGCCAGTAACATAACACATCTCAAATGCATTCCACTGATCTTATTAAGTATGCTTTTATTTATCTTGCACTAAACATCTATTTTATGGCCCATTTCTTCATACCATTTAATCACTGTTCAGTTACAATGTCAAAAAACTTGAAATCCCAAATTGAAAAGCAGATAGAGTCACAACATAGATAATTCTCTGAGTAAGAGCTACATAAGGGACTGCTGTGGAATCATTAGGGTTTATGACTACATGCATATTTACTCTTTTGCATATTTTACACAACAGATTTGTTACAGTTGAAAGCTTTCCCTTTGGGCTTTTTTAAAGAAGCACATACAGGCATATCCCACAAAGTTGTCTGCAGAAGGCATACCAGAACTGTCCTCCCTGATTTTTTTGAGGGTGCAAGGGAAGGGACAAGGAAAAAGGAAGGAAAAGGTGTGCATGCAAGGGAGGGAAAATATATCTCTAGAGCTGATAGGAATTAAACTACACTTAAACCAAAAATTTCTCCCATTCCTCAGCTTTTGCTTGCTCAGCTTTTGTTTATTTTTCTGACTCACTACTCAAAAAGTTCCTAGATCTTAATCAAGCCTAACAATGCTACAGAGGAAACACAACTCTAAAATGGGAAGAGGGAGAAAATCTTATTTAGGAATTCTTCATAAGCCATAAAACTATAAAAACTCAGGATATCCTCCACGAACGGTAAGAAAAATGCTACATAATAAAGTACAATATCCTTAAGTTATCAAAATATGACCTGGTTCTGTATTCTGGATGTCAAAAGCTTAGACAATGACTGTTCATGCTGATGATTGAACTTCTGTTTGAGGTATGCCATATTCCTCCAGGAGTGGGGTTGGAAATAAGTAAACTTTCAGGAAAAAAGTATCACAGATGAGGAAATTCTTAAAAATATCAGAGAATAAATGACCCCCAGAGATATCTGGATACATGGAGTGTATGAAACAAACAGTCTTCCCAAAAAGCCTCCATAGGAAGATGCCTTCTACTCCATTTTAAATTATGACCTCGGCCAGCAAAACGAGCGACATGTGTCCCACTTCATCAGAAGTCTCATCTATAAGCATTTCAACATTATTCACTTTCCCCACACAATACCATCTCTCAGCTGTATGAGCTCTCTGTCATTTTCTTCATATGGCTTTGAATAAAAGGTGTAAACAAATGATGTTGCAACCTTCTTTATCAGTTTTTAGTGACTACGTTTCTATCTTTAGAGATCTAAAAGAAAAGATTACACTGCTGATTTATGAAATTCAGGAATTTAAAAGTAAAAGAGCTAGTATGAGAGCAAAATTCACATAAAGACAGACATTGAGTAAACCAAAGAATCACAGAATGGTTCGAGTTGGAAGGTCCAACCCCCCTGCCATCGACCATCGGGTATTGAATGCTTCCAGTGACCGGGCATCCACAACTTCCACGGGGAACCCGTTCCACTGCCTCACCGCCCTCAAGAATTTCTTCCTAATATCTAATCCAAATTTACCCTCTTCCAGTTAAAAACCATTACCCCTGGTCCTACCCTTACGCTCACTGATAAAGAGTCCCTCCCCATCTTTTCTGTAGGCCCCCTTTAGGCACTGGGAGGCTGCTATAAGGTCTCCTTGGAGCCTTCTCCTCTCCAGGTTGAACAACTCCAACTCTCTCAGCCTGTCTTCATAGGAGAGGTGCTCCAGCCCTCTGATNTCAATCCATCTTCTGCCCAGCCTGTACTTGTGCCTGGGATCGCCATGATCCACGTGCAGGACCTTGCACTTGGCCTTGTTGAAATTAATGAGTTCCACACAGGCCTACTTCTCAAGTCCGTCCAGGTTCCTCTGAATGGCATCCCTTCCCTCCAGCATGTCAACCATGCCACACAACTGGTGTCGTTGGCAAACTTGCTGAGGGTGCACTGAATCCCAAAAATCCATGTCACCAACAAAGATGTTAAACAGCAGCAGTCCTACTAATGACCCCTAAGGAACACCACTTGTCACTGCTCCCCACTTGGACATCAAGCCATTGACTGCAACTCTTTGAATGCAGCCATCCAGCCAACTCCTTATCCACCATCCATCTGTCAAATACATGTCTCTCCAATTTAGAGACAAGGATGTCACGTGGGACAGTGTCAAACACCTTGCACAAGTCCAGGTAGACGATGTCAGTCGCTCTTCCCTTATCCACCAATCCTGTAACTTTGTCTCAGGCAGCTACCAAATTTGCCGGTTAACAAAATAACATTTTCTCTTAGGATATCCTCTATCCTATTAGGTTCAAGCTTGGGAGAAACAGAAATTTAAACCTTTAAGAAAGCCTCTGCAAATCATTCACTAAAGCATGTCAATCTTTTCTGAATCTGATACTGCATTTAGAATTCATGGTGAAAATTACTCTACATTTTAAAGACAGATAAGATTGAAGGCCATCAGTTATATTTGGAGCAAGCTGAAGCATGTGTATGAATGCGTACATGTTAAGCTTGCCATCAAATACAAAATGTTCATGTAGAATAGTCTATATAATATACACTGCTTTATCTCTTAATTACGTATTTTAAATGCATAGCTACATGAAACATGGTACCACATATCATGTTCTTGCTATGTCGTCACCCCCTCCTCCTATCCCTCAGAAAATCCAACAACAAAAGAGAAAATCCAAACGTGACTATTTTACATGGACTGCTGTGGATAACGACCAGCCATTCCCTGACACCCTTTATGCAAGACTGCAAAGTAAACATCCATAATACAGAACACTGTGCATTAAAGTAGTTACTCAAAAGTATAGCACAGTATCCTTGCCTATTGTAATATAGATATCCTCCTTCCTCGCAGCAGCAATGTCACTTGTGCAGTAAAATCATTTTTGCTTTCCCAGTCAGTACAAAAAGCAAAGTAAATACTAGCACTTTTTCTAAGAGAAACAATCAACAGTGATGTCAACTGCACTTCAGTTTCCTGACAGATTACCATGATACCCATGTAGACTGTGCTTGCCCTGTGCATTTTCCACGCTGGCAGATTTACCATGTCTGTAGTCATCAGCTGTTTCATGCCATCCCAGTCAAAACCAGTAAAAGAGTCACTGACCACAGCCAACATAACTGTACTGACAGGTGTGGATATTACCAGTGCAAGCACATTATTCAGTACTACATGACTGAAATGCCAGTTAATGATTTGGATTCAAGAGTTACTCTTCGTATTGGAGAAAATTACTAATACAAAATCAGTCTAGCAGTTTAGTAGCTACATACAATATTCTCAGACATAAAACATGGGTAATGAAACTGAGACCTCGGGGAGAAGTATTTAATTTTGAAAGAGAAAACAATAAATAGCTCACATGCTCTTCCCATTTACATTCGTTGTCAATGACAGACTACTAGTGACAAACAAATGAGATTGAAAGTCAGTACAGTCAGGTTAAAACAAGGCTTGCAGTTTCTGCTATCTTTCAGTGCAGAAGCAATAGTCTTTCAGAGAACTGAAGCCGGGGACTATAAAGTTCCCAAGTGCCCTTTCCCATTCTGGCTGGTTTCTTAAGAAGTACAATTTCAAACCTGTGGGGACTAAGCCAGAAATAGAGCTCCCATTGCAGCATAGGATGGGAAGGTAAGTTGTAGAATCCTTTTTACAAGTTGGAATGCTTCTAGGTGAGTTCTTTTGGTCTCCAAAAAAACCTAATATGCTTTTTAAAAATAATAATAATAATAAAAAAGGTAGATTCAACTTCGGAGAGCTGCACTAAATTATAAGGAGAGCAACCAATTTAATGAGAATCCCATTTTTTTTTAAGTGGCTGTGTTAGTATTATTTTCCTTACAACTTGCTTTCCCAGCCATGGACTTTGGCCCAGCCCCATTCATTTGTTGCCTTTTAGCTCACCAATACAATATGTTACGCAAAAACAAGTGTGAAGACAAAACCAACCAGTTACTGAGAAAAAACTACAAACTTTCATCACAAGAAAATGGATAGTGCCCTGCACTGGTAGTTACATGAGCTGTTTCATCCAGTTAGGTGAAATCTGGAAATTAGCTCTTTCAAGAACATTAGCATTATACACACTAATGTCACAGTTTAGCAATGTTGACATACTGCATTTCACACCACAAAACACAGCAGAAGCAAACAATTAAGTGCAATTACTGTATGGCACAGAAAGATAAGAGAATTAGCAATAGCTCCAGCTGCAAAATTTGTTGGAAAAAAATATTTCTTCCACTCTAAGCTTATTTGCACAACGGGATAAATTGAATATTAATACTACATATAGCTTACAAAATTACTAATGCAATTTTTAGGCTGCGTGAATCAAGAAAAAGATTGTACTAATCTGAGATGTTGAAGACCTTTGTGTTTACAAATCCACAGTCTGCTCTGCTTTAAAGCTTACACATGTGAAACAGATTAAGGGGCACAATGGTGGAGGTTAGTCTCTCAACTACTTTCTGCTGGCTACTCGTCCCCTGCTATTTTCTGTCCCAAGTAAAGAGTCACCATCATATTATACCCCATACACTTCACCCTCTCACTGTTACTTATTACTTTGTTTTAACGTGTTGTCTCATGTTATTTTAACTCCAATTACTCTAAAATAGGTATGACTTGTGCATGCTATACCCCACAATATGAAACCACCATTTACCTGTAACCTCTATTTGGTTCACTGCTTTGGAAGCAATGGTTCTGTCACTTTATCAAGTGGGAAGCACAAAAAAAAGATACGCTATCAGCTAGTATTTTCAGCTCTAGCATTGAAGCTTGAGTTCAGCACATGAACAAGCAGTTAGAACCATCAGTAGAGTCCTCTTTGTTACACCTGAATACAAACACAGATGAAAATGAAACCTTTTGACCAATATTTTTCTCATTTAAGACTGAAGCTTGTATCAGCAGACACCCAGACACAGCGGTGCCACCATTCATCATTTCAGGGCAAGTCTCATAAGATCCGTTTTTCTTGAAGATCCAAGTGCTGAAATTTTGAGCTTTTGTTACAAAAAAAAAAAAAAATAAATCTATTTTCAATATAAAATCTTTCAGGTCTAAGTAGTTGCAAGTAATAGCTTTAAAGAAGGAAAACAATACTAAATGCTCAAAAAAGACAAGACAAAGCCTATATTATTTTTAATCTCATTATTTTATGATATTTTTTTCTAGGGAACCTGACTCATGATCTTTGAATGCATACAGCTGCCAACACAGCATGTAGAAAGAAAGCATTAGAGACAGCACATATCTGCACAGCAAGGCATTTGGAAAGATGGTCTGGACAAACATCAAGGAAATAGGTTTGAGGACACACCAAACTTTTTTAAACAACTCTTAATGGAATTGGCATGCAAAGATGACTGCTGCTCCAAACAATATTTTGAGATGTGATTGCAGGAAAAATCATTTTTTACTGGGAACACAGTCCTTTATCTAGGCTCATTACCTCACTTCTGTTACACTTTCCAGAAGATTTCACAACAGATTGAGCAAAAAAATGCTGTTTGAAGAGATACCTTCTTTAAAAGATGTAAACGCACACATAAAAAATACAAGGTTTCAATCTGACAAGAAAAAAAAAAAAATATCGGTGAATATTAGGAGTACCTTTATACATAAGAAAAACAACAGTTATGCAGGGTAGCAGATAGGAACTGCCAGCACTAGCGAAATCGCAACTTGCCAAAGCCCAGATGGCACAGACTGCAGCTGAGAAGAAACCAGCTGTCCAGGGGGTCTCCCTGCCACAAGGAGAGTCGCAAAACTGAGGTGGAAATGGGCAACGACCTCCCTTCCAGCCACTTTTCCCCAAAGCAGCAGCTGCTCTACACCAGCCTTTCATCTAGTGGAAACAGTTTGATTTTGCATAGGCTGCTGAGAATTCGGAAAAAAACTTAAGAGCTACACAGATTTAGAGTGTCCTAGATCACTTCGAAAGTTTAAGCACAGTGTTTAAGTTCCTAATGGCCCATCCCGCCTAGAAGGAACTGAAGAGCTAAGATCTGCATTTAAAAGAATAAAAATGAAAATAGACCAGACTATTAAATGCCACAGCAGGTAGTAGCCAGGATTCGGTTTTGCACATCGTGTTACTACTGCATTTCGCCTTTGTTCAAGATTGCCCCCATTAAAACGACATGGAGGGAGAGAGAAAAGAATGAAAAAAGAAAAAAAAAAAAAAATCACATTAAAGATCTTGAATAGTTTCAGAGAATCTAGCAGTCCTCCAAAAAGAGTTCGTTTTATCTAAAAATAGTAAGTAAGAATTTGAATACAGTTTCAAAGTTCATGTTATTTTAGGGACTATGAGAAGATTGAAGCACCTTGGAGATTAGGCTCCTCTATCCCTGTCTAACTCAGGTCTTGTGTCGTCTACAAAAATGTTTGTTTCATTCTCTCTTTTTTGGGATGTAAATATATATTAGTCATCACAACCCAAAGAAATGATAATATTTTGTTCCAGAGCACCCTCCTAGCTCTGTGATTAGAACAGCTGCTTAAACTGTCAGAGGGGAGGAGAAAGTAAAGTGTAAACTCTTTCCTGGGAATTCATGAGTTTCCAGCTGGACAAATTATCTATGTGTTAACATCACTTCCTTCTCTTGACTTTCAGTTTAGTGTAACACGTTTTGAGACCATACAGCAAGATGAGGCATTTCAGATGATGCTTCTGCTTATTAGATGGGGTAGAGCTGCAGCCTAGGTAGAAAGTATTTTTAAGACAAGATCTAGTACTGACTATTTGCAAAGTTCTTTCAGTGTCCCTGGGCAAATGAAATGGCACAGACAAGGTATACACTTGCACATCTAAGACTACAAGGGTGGTCAATAACTCACTTTAACGCCACCACTGCATTCTGCTATTCCTGTTAGGTCATAGGTATATGTCTTAAAGATAGACCACAAAATGACAACTGAGAGTAAATGTAATACCTCCTTCCTCCTGCCGCTATCCACCACAAGCCATGACTGCAAACTCAGAATAAGCCTACATATTCAATAGTAATAGTGGCTATTCCGCAACAGCAAACTCACAAAACAGTTTGATGTAGTATTTAAGTCATCTCCATCTTCAGCGAAGCACTGACAGTGGGGTAGCGAGACTAACTGCACGAAAAACACCAGTTTTCTGATCTCAGGGATTTAGGACATACGTAAGAAGGAACTGATTTCCACTGGAAGCAACATAATCAACAAATATTTCTAGATGAAAAGTTATATATTGAGAGGAAGAGAATGTTATTAAGTAGCTCTAACAGAGGTACCATGTGTTCTAACAGCAACAGTATTGTTTGCTCTTTTCTAGGATATAACCTGATTCTCTAAAGGCGCTTATCCCTTCAAAAATAAGATTGCACTAACACAAAAAATAGCAGGGGGTAAATGTTTATTTGAGCCCAATTAGCATATTCTTATGTAACAAATCTATTAAGTCATTAATTCAGGATTTTTTGTCTCAAGAGCTGATTTACTGAAACATAGCCTCAATCTCTGCCACTCATTTCACTGTCAACAATAAGTGAAAGTTCTAGAGGAACAGGGATTTTAGTGAAGTGAACCTGGTAGACTTTTCAGCTCTCAATGCTCTGATCCCTCTCTTTAAAAAAGTAACAGAATTGGATTTCTGCCACAAGTCATATTAGATACGTCAACAATTGAAGGATAAGGTAGTTCATTTTTTTGTTCTCTTTCAAGCTACATTAGTCACCCAGTTCAAGCTGAAGTTGGCCTTTAATTATTTCATGCGGTAATTCTAATTATTTTCTTGTGACACATTCAAGCAATATGCTATTGAGGGATTATCTCAAGAGAAAAAATAATTCTATAATCATAATATAAATGCCAGTTTATCGTACTTGACCTCTCAAGTTCTTCATAGAAGTCTTTTATGATTTTTAGAGCATTCAGTAATATTTACAAATGTTTTATGAACACACCCATGCAGACACACTGCTATTGAACCATGAGATGTAACCTTGTCTACAGGCAAAAGACTAACAAATTATGTTAATGAGCCTGTAAAGGAAATTCTGAAACAACACATCAGGTGAATATTTTGCTGAGCAGCAGATGCACAATCTTTGAACTCTAAGAAGACCTGGCAAAGATCACAAAGTTGTTGCCAGAGGCTAAGGAGGCAGTACTAACTGTGAGTAACTACATCTTCCTCCCTTTTGGTCCTCTGGTATCAGTTTTGTATTTTCCAATGTGATTTAAAATGCTTTACACAGAACATCCTAATAGTAGTTCCCTGATGCAGTCTAGCATTTTCTTCTTTTTTTCTGGCATCAAAGTCATTTTAATTTCTGCATTCATCACTCACAAGACATGCCCAATGCTACCCAGATCACATTTCACACTGTCATCCTTACTTCTAAGGCAATGTGATTTCTATTTGCTTCTGCTTATTTCCAGTCTCTTTTCACTGATATCCCTGCCACTGTAACTCTGTTAAAAGCACAAACCAAAGTGCTACCTAGCATCCATCAACACTGTGCCATAATTCCTAGGCTCTTAATCCATAAATCACTCACTCTATTCAACTTCTTCATGTAAACATATGCCTTGAAGGAGGCCTATAATCACTAAACCAGCCATACACTTAAAAATAAAATGCCTACCAGAAAGTGTAAGGCTAATAATCATGAAATTATTGCCCTTTTTTCCCCACTATTTTGTTGTTCCTTTCCCTGAGTGCATGTGGATAATCTCCAAACATCGGAGGTTGTCCCTGGCATACTACTACACAACAAATCAATCAAGAAAATCTGTAATTATGAGGCAAACTTTTCATTTTGAAATCACTATAAAAACAGAAGCTTGACCTTCAAAAAAAATGGTTTTCCTCTCAGGTGAATTATTTGGATTATCATCATAAATGGCAGAAGTTCGAGGCTTTGAAGCATTGCTTACCACTACAACAATTGAAAGGCATGACTAAAGTTATAAGTTAGTCTAAAATGCAAGGGACGAAAATCACAGAACAGATAAAGGTATTTCTAAAAGAACAGGTTCATACTTATCCACATAAAACGTAAAAATGCTTATTTATACTTAGTAGACCGAAAATATTCCTAAAACATATTGTTCTTATCTACACACATTTAAAGTACTTTCATAATCACAGTCATGTATGGCTTGCTTTCCAGTTTATTTATTTTTTTAACATCTATGTAGTTACGTCTACATAAAGATGACTTTTAAAAAACTTGCAACTACAAAGCAAGTGTAAGGAACTGAAAATTTAAGAAGTGAGAGTTGCATGGTACTTAAATTAGAAACGTAATGAATGTCCTAACTTCAAAAAAGACCCCAGAAACGTAGTTCTTTGGAAGGTGGCAAATTCCTTTGTATGAAGGATACAATTAACCTTTCCGGGCCTCGACTGACTCTGGGTGCCTTTCAATAAATGACAAGGACGGTGAAATTAAACGAGCAACGTACTTATCCATTTTCCTCCAGAGAACTACCACACAAGTTACAGACCTCCTTAAACTGAGAATTTCTCCCTGAATCTCCCCTCGCCCGACTTCAACCCAGCGGCTGCAGCCCTCGCACAGATTTCAGTGTTCTATTCACAGGATGCTCCGCCGAACCCCTCCAGCACTCCACCCGCCCGACACCCGCCCGCCCCAGGGAGCAAAAATTAACTTGGTGGTTTGGGGCTGCCCTGCGAGGAGAAGATCCTCCCTTGGACAACAATTGGGCGTTCATCAGCCTCAGCGGCCGGCTCGGCTCGGCTCCCAGCACCGCCGAGCTGCCACGGCGAAGCCCTCAGAAGGAAAACAAAACCTTGCCTCTCAGATAATGGCTCTACTGTACTTACTCAGAAATAGGAAAAAAAAAAAAAAAAAAAAAAAGAAAAAAATACCCAACACGGAATGAAAGGCATTCGGCTATTTTCAGTTGCTCGAAATTCAAAAAACCCTTAAACCATGGCATACCGCATGTCGAAAATCCCTAAATCCTTGCGGTTTGCAAGTTAGGGAACGGCGAGAAGCTGCGCCCACCCCAAGTTTCGTGTGGGTCTAACGAGCACCGGCGCGGAAGGGACGGAGGAGATGGAAGGGACGGAGGAGATGGAAGGGACGGAGGAGATGGAAGGGACGGAGGAGATGGAAGGGACGGAGGAGATGGAAGGGACGGAGGAGATGGAAGGGACGGAGGAGATGGAAGGGACGGAGGAGATGGAAGGGACGGAGGAGATGGAAGGGACGGAGGAGATGGAAGGGACGGAGGAGATGGAAGGGACGGAGGAGATGGAAGGGACGGAGGAGATGGAAGGGACGGAGGAGATGGAAGGGACGGAGGAGATGGAAGGGACGGAGGAGATGGAAGGGACGGAGGAGATGGAAGGGACGGAGGAGATGGAAGGGACGGAGGAGATGGAAGGGACGGAGGAGATGGAAGGGACGGAGGAGATGGAAGGGACGGAGGAGATGGAAGGGACGGAGGAGATGGAAGGGACGGAGGAGATGGAAGGGACGGAGGAGATGGAAGGGACGGAGGAGATGGAAGGGACGGAGGAGATGGAAGGGACGGAGGAGATGGAAGGGACGGAGGAGATGGAAGGGACGGAGGAGATGGAAGGGACGGAGGAGATGGAAGGGACGGAGGAGATGGAAGGGACGNGTCTGTGGCGGCACCACAGGGGCTGGGGAAGGCGTAGCCGTGAGGTCACAGAGTGTCCGTCCGTGACGCCACGGCTGGCTGCAGCGTCGTGCCCAGCAGAGGGGCTGTCTCGACGTGGGTCCCGGCCGCGGATCCTCCGCCGAGTCCCCGGGGCTGTGGGGAGCTGGGTGAGGCCCAGGCCCCCCCGAGGCGCCCGGAGCCCAGCGCCGGGGGTGGGATGTGCCGCTGCCCCGGGGCCGGTCCGTGGAGGGCGAGCGCTGGTTCATCCTCCCTTCCCCTTGAGGATGTCGAGAAAGGGGGCGACTGGGAGCGTGGGTGCCTCTCTCTGAGCAGAGTGGAAGAGGCCCCTCGGGTGCGCACACCTCGCCTGGCATCATAGCTTATCTTAATGAAGCTCTGCCTTGAGGAAAGTCTGCTGAAGCGAGGAAATGGGAAGGAAAAAAAATCGGGAAGAGTAGGTAGTAGTTGAGAAAGTGGGGGGTGCAAGTTAGTAGCTCAGCATTCCTCAAGGAAACACTGTTTTCCAGGAAAAAAAAAGAAATAAAGTTGATGGAGATACTTCCACCGGTCTTGAGTAAATCTGCAGTGAAGAGCAGAATCATGGAAGGGCAGGGATTAGAAGGGACCTTTGGAGATCATCCAGTCCAACCCCCTGCCAAAGCGGGTTCACCCAGAGCAGGTTGCACAGGAAGGCATCCGGAGGGGGGTTGAATATCTCCAGAGAAGGAGAATAGAAGTATTTTGGTAGGGTACGGATATGTAATGTCATTCTGGCTTTGAAGATAATATCTGTGGCATACCACCCCAATTAAAATGTGTTTTAGAAACACTGGAACAGTGTAGATGAATATATTTTTATGGCAATCACAGCAAATACGAGTTAGAGGCAATGTATTTCCTGTGGAAAGGCAAGGAATTCACGCCTGCCGTATCTCTTTTATTCCTGGTGGCCTTCTGCCACGATACGGCCAGTAAGGAGCATGTAGTGTCTTTGGAAAGGCAGGAAACTCATCTGTCGTTACTCTGCCTGATTGTTTTCACAGCACAGTGAAAGATGCCTTTCATTTTTCATTAATCAATAGACAAACCTCAAGAATGGTCATTTATAGAGCAGAACAAAACATGTAACTGAAATCAAAGGTGTTTTTTCTGCAGTGGGTGTTTTGTCCTTTTTTTTAAAAGGGAAGATGGAAAGCAGTTCAGGGTGGCAATTTAGGAGTGGAAGGATCATGACAGGAAAAAACATGAAGGGTAGAAGTCAAGAGCAAGCAGCTTTTTAAATTAGTAAGCCCTAGATAATTACATGCATGATGTGAATTATGTAAAAAGTTAATTAGCATGGCTGCCTTTTCCATTCACTACTAAACTACAATAACCCTCCAAAATACATACACAAAACCAAAGCAAATTAGTAGTAAATTTGTCTGCTCTAGAGATCATTATAAAGCTTTTGAAATTTTCCATCAGTTCATTCTCTCCCACAAAGGAAACAAATGCTAACTTCTAACACGATTTTAGAATTATTTGTAAATTTTACTAGCAAACTAACAGGGTGTGAAGCAGTTGCAAAGGATCGTTGTGTGGAAAGTTGTGACTGTGGTAGAATCATACCAGCTAAATTCCAAAAGATAAATAGAGAGAAGTAAGATTCTGAGAAGGAGGGAACTGGAAAACACTTTGGGCGAAGCTGTATGGGAATTGTGTTTCAAGTACCACCGCAGCCAGGAATTGTTTTCAGCATTCAGAAAATAAATCTTAACAAACGTTTTTCTGCAAAACAAAACAAAACACCCAAACCCTGCACCTTAATAAACCTGCACTCTTAAGACAGTTGAAAGAGTATCTAACAAATCAGAGCAAAACATTCCTATTTCATTAACACCTGATCCATGACTGGTCAATATACAAACTTTTTTTAGTGTTTTTGCTGTTGCTACTGACAGCTATTCCCGTAGACACTTCCACAGCACCTTGTTGGAGCTGACAACTGCATTGCATGCTTCTCCTTAGCCATTTGTGCCTGTCAAAATCAGTGACAAGGAAGGATGGGGAGAGAGATAATCTGTAAATTCTATGCAATCACAGAAGAAAAATAAAAGTAAATTGCTACCAAGAAGTCGAGTTTTAGTAGTTTCTCAGAAATAAAAACACACACTAATCTAGTCTATCACGAGTTTGAATTGTTAATTGTGTTAAACATTTAGACTTTGATTACCTGTTTTTCATATTTGCGTGATTGGTTTTTCAAGCAGCAAGGCACTTTGTGTACTGCTTTCTTAGTATATTTCAGTGTCAGGAAGCATCTTTATGTATTTGGCATTTCATAACATACATCCAAAGCTGGCCTTTGTTGTATCTCTTAAGTGCTCAAACTTGTTCAGTAACAGTACTGATTTTATTTTGATTAGACAAACTCAGTTGCAGTCTGGTCACTGGATAGAGTCAAAGTTTTGATCTACCTATTAAAAATACATATATTTATTTGTAAGGTCATGGACACCCTTACATGTTTTATGCTTCCCAAAACTAAGCCTCGGTAGAATTTTACTAAAATTCTAATAAAGGTCAGTAGCTCAGTCACAACTGCAAAGAAGAGCATGCGCTAGACAACAGGAAACATTTTGGCCATTGAAATACATGTTATCTTCACTTTTTCAAAGATGATTCAGAAAGCAAGTAAAATTAAGGGCACTTCAAAATACTTTTGTGGTACCATAGCAGATTCTTCACAGAGAAAGTTAAGAATAAATGATGATATAGGAGTGGTTTTTTAGTTACCATTTTTTTTGGAAGTAAAATGCGTTTGATAAAGTCAGGGTAGATTTTGTCCAAAATCAAGTTAGACCATTTTAAATGCAATAAAAATTTAAGTATAGAATATCTTACCTCAGGAAAGCACATTTTTCAAAATCCTTTCTGCATGCAAATTTTTTTCTTAAAAGGAGTGAGCCTTTCTAATATGAGAAAAAATACTCAGTATGTAGGAAGCTTCATATTTTCTGAGATGTATTTCTGACATAATTTGTATTGCAATGCTTAAATAAGAGGAATGTAGAGCAAACCAATTTTTATGCATATTATTTGAAGGGAATAGAAGAAAATGTGATTTCTTTTTTTTACTGTCATTCTTTTCCATCAACAGTGGCAACCCAGGGATGGAGTGACAACAGTATTTGAGAGGAAAAATAGAGCAAAAATATATGAACTCTAGCATTAGTACCTCTTCATCTTATTTGTTAATTGGTGTGAACCAGAAGAAAAAGGATAGGAGCAAAAAGAATAAAACAGGGACTTCCTCTGTGGTCTACGTCCCCCAAAACCTGAAGGGGACAAAGTCAGGTCATTACGGGGGCTGTCATTCTTGAGTGTTTCAGAGAAGTTGAGCAAGGCCCAGGCACTCAAGAAATGAAAAGAGTATACTCAAGAGAAAACAAAATCACATTCATAAAGACAGGCTTGCGTCTCAGTTCCTTGCAGGAATTGATTGGTTTTATTGTTCTCCTGAGGTTGTAAATGTCAGTCATGGAAACAGATGGTGAAGACTGAGTGAAGATGATAGAAGATGAGCAAAAGCAATGGAATCAGTATTCATTTAGATCTGGAGCTATGCCAAGATCAAAGAGTAAATATTAATCACTTGGGCTGATTTAACCAAAAGCAGTTACTAGAAGGAACCAAGATCAAAGGATTGCACCAATTACAAAACCTGAGAAGTTTCACCTCCCTACTGAGCACTGTCTTACCTCTCGCATAGACAAAAAGCTACCTAGCATTACTCTGCAAGGATGTTAAATAAGAAACCGAAGCAGTCCCCCTCCAGTCTTTCTTAGGACGAAACACTGCCTGGGAAAATTTCATTCCTGATTTCGTATTTGACTTGTAGAACTTTTAATATTGTCATGGTAGTGTAATGTATGTCCCCATTTTAAATGTTCCTTACTTTGCCAGAGAACCGTAAATTGCCACATTGTAAACAAAAATCACATCCCCACGTTGATCTTAATGATCTTAGGAGAATGTGAAAAAAATCACTGAATTTCAGTCAGGGGAAGGATCATTCCAATCATTAGCAGTACGATCAGTTTCCATATCAGAGACGGCAAAGGCCAAGAGGGCCCGAGTATCCAGACAAGTTGCCTTAGCTTTGATAAACTTAACCAACCAGGAAACAGGGTAACTGTTGGTCAGATCATCAGAGCAAATGCTGATCTCTCAAAGGTGACTATATAACATCATATTACCTGATATTTTCACTTTTTTTTTTTTTGACATTTAACCAAAAACTCTTTTGAGACAGGTTTTACTGAGAACACATAAGAGAGACTTGTATACATTAGAAGATCTGACATGGAGGGCATTGGGAGAGAGGGAAGAACATGAGAAAAAGGTGTCTTTTGTAGTTTGAGTAACTGGCAACACAGTTGTGTTTCAAAGGTGTGAAGGGTTATTGACTCAAAATCACAATATTTCTTGTGTTTCTCTTATGCTCCCATTATGAAAGGATTCTTGCTGGATATTTGATACTGCTTTTCCTCATTATTATGCTGTTACTGATTTTTTTTTCCATCATTGTTAAAATATAGGTGCAGAAAGAACTATTATATTACTTTGATTTGGTAGGTGCCATAGACTATTCAATTTTATCCAGGTGTCTTAAATATTGTGTTGATAAACTCCATTCAGGGCCTGAGGAAAATAGTGTCAGAGAGATAAGAAGAACAGGGTGTCGACGATGCTGAAGCGGGGTGGTTGGTGCAGGTGACTGATTCAGCGTTGATCATTGTAAACCTGAGCATGAGGTTGGTATCAACTACCAATATATCTAAAGAGGAAGGTGATGTATGCCATACCTCATAGAATTTCCACCCCAAAGATGGTCAGTCTCTGTATCCCAGAAGCTTCTTGTGGAAATACGTAACATTAAAAGTACTGTAGCCAACATTACAAAATATTCCCAAAGTAGAAGAGCAATTTTTCCTGCAGAAATTCACACAGATTCATGCCAATTAGATACCTTGCATTTACAAAGCCAAGAGAAAGAAACAGACAAGAAAGAAACAAGTTTTGAGAAAAGGAAGAAGAAACAAGAGAATTTTCATTAAAAACAAAAGATGAATATATAGTAGTTTTTGCAGATAACAAGAGTGCAAAATTTTTAATATAATTGCTTTTTTCTCTTCTGAACAAGTTATCCTTTGAAGTATGGCAGAACGTCTACTTCTGAAATTATTTGAAACAGTTTAAGTTGCTTACTCCATGACAAAAACCTAGAACAGTAAGACATCCTAAAAACTAACCATGCTGTTAGTTTAAGACAGAAAGAATAGAAGAAACCATTACTCTGTCATCTACACTACATGTGGACATCAGTTTTTAAAACTGTCTAGTATTTGAAAACAATGTAACAAAATTGTACTCAAGGGTGCCTAAATCAAGGTAAAATTTCAAATCGGAGTTCATTGAACTCACAAGGATTTTTCCTGTGGATTTCATTGAAAGAAATATTGTAACATATTAATAAAATATTTACACAAGAATAAAAGCTCTAAATAGGAAAAAAAAAAATCTGTTTAAAGCCTTTGCATTTAGGGCTTCTCTTAGATGAAATGTTAAGAAGGAAACTGGGCTCTGGATAACTCTCTAGTCCTTTGACTAAACACTACAGCATCTATCAACAGGTAAATTGGAAACTAAAATCTTCAAAGCTACTTAGTAAAATAGCCTAGTCAAGGCCTCACGAAAGCCAAAAATTATTTGAGGCCTTCAATCAAGGCCAAATCAGTATTTTATATGCATGTGTCATAACCCAGACTTTCCTCTATTTTCCTTTGCTCCTTTTCCATATGTAACACTTCATTCTACTTTATGCAAGATTGGCTGAAAATGCATGTGCAGTTGGGGATGAGTTTTACTTATTTACAGTAGATACATCTCACCAAGACTGTGATTAATATCTCTCAAACAATATAAGTGATGCATGCATTTAGTGTGCATGGTAAAACCCCTTGGATTATTTTCCTTATATAATATAAAATTGAAAAGTTATGAAAGAGAAGAAATTTGGTAATATGGTAGAAGCCTAAAGGAAGGATATGAAAGCTGAAGGTAACACAGGGTTAATATTGAAACAAAGAACCTAATGCTGGAAAAGAAATAAAGCCGTGTTATACAATATGTATTTGTGATCTGTAGGAGAGGGAATAAATATCCAATTACAACTACAGTGTAGTTGAAAGTCTGAAGTGTAATTAATTATCTACATTATTTGTGTTCTGTAGAAATGTACTCTCTTCTCTTGTACTCAGCTGTACCATAATTTTTAAAACCACTTGTCTCCAACATGGGTCATTAATACTACCAAAATCATGACACATTTCTTGCATGCTCATTTTTCATAGAAAAAAATGTGGGTTTTTTTACAGAAGTTCAATACTCTAAATATTTTTATATACACCCTCTGTCCTGGAATATACATGTCTGGAAAGCAGAAAGTGCCATTCATTTCTTCCATAGGCTGTCCCATCTAAGGCCAAGGATCCTTAGTAAATTCTAGACAATGAATTTATCTGTTTAAGTAAAACAATAGGAATAAGCATCACTTTGGAGTTTAGGCTTGATGGTTGCCAGATTCTCATGCAGACTTCTGCAGAGCTTTCTTCTGCCTTCAAGCAAGGAGAAGAGAACACCACCTTTTAATTGGAAGTGAACCCATGAGTTAGCATCTGCAAATAGAGACTTTGAATAGACTTGTTCAGATATTTGAATTATCTTCCATGTTTTCCTCTAAGCTTCTTAGGTATACTTATTGAATTACAGGAGTGAGAAATGAACTACAGAATTATTTCTTAGTTGACAATTGATATATGTGATTTATGAACACATTCATAAGCCTTAAGTGCTTTCACTGGACAAAAGTTCACACATTTCCATAGCTACCAGACCATGAGACTTTCCTGTTATACTCTGCCAAACAATTCGAAATCAGACTCTTTTTTCCACTGCCTTGGTAGATATCTCACATTGTTATTACTGGGTTTGTCCTTTCATAGTAATCCTTCTTTTTTATGCTTTAGGATGAAAAACAGCTCAGCCTGTAGACAGCTTGTAAATGGACTTTGATGTTGCAGGTAAAATTCAATTCTTGTCTAAAAGGTAATAGTCCATTATATAAAATAAAGTAACAAGCGCAAGGAACTTGTACAGTCTGGAGAACATTAAAACATGTATAAAAATCCACCTATGACTGATATCATACTGAACTCTCTCAAGTAAATATCTTGTCTGTCTTGGAACTGTAGTTCTTACAAAATTAAACTGGGCCCATGCCTTCAGCACTCCCATAGATGTACCTTCAGTTACGGACAAGGCAAACCCTTGGTCAGTGCTGTCCATTTGCCACAAGTTGAGGTTAAAAACTGACTTCCCCTTACCAGGTGTAGTTAGCATTGCTGTTAAAGTTCTATTCATGGCAATGATCTTCAGATGTTTTTCATGAAAACAAAGAACGATAAGTTTAAGAAGTAAACATTAAAGAAATAAACATAAGTTAAAGAAGTAAACAATACACTCCAGGGGGTATTCCCATAAGAAGGCAGAACAGCCAACCCCCCAGCTGAAGTGCCTCTACACCAATGCACACAGCGTGGGCAACAAACAGGAGGAATTGGAAGCTACTGTGCTGCTGGAAAGATATGATGTAGTGGCCATCACTGAAACCTGGCCGGATGAATCCCACGACTGGAGTGTGGCTATTGAGGGCTACAAATTGTTCAGAGGAGACAGGCAAGGAAGGAGGGGCAGAGGTGTTGCCCTTTGTGTTAAGGAATGGATAGAGAGTGAGGAGATGTCCCTAAAACCCTCCTTGGTGTCAGATGAGAGAGTTGAGAGCCTGTGGGTGAGGATTAAGGGGCAGGCCATTATGAGGAACACTGTTGTGGGCCTTTATTACAGGCCACCGGATCAAAATGGACAAGTTGATGAGGCCTTTCACAATCAGCTCCAAGTTGCCTCGCAATTGCAGGCCTTGGTTCTTGTGGGGGACTTCAATTACCCAGATATCTGCTGGAAAGACTACACAGCCAGGAATATACAGTCTAAGAGGTTACTCCAGTGTATTGATGATAACCTTTTTAACCCAGCTGGTGGAAGAGCCAATGAGGAGAGAAGCACTACTGGACCTAGTACTGATGAACAAATAGGGACTGGTGGAGGACATCGAGGTTGAGAGAAACCTTGGTTGCAGTGACCATGGAAAGATAGAGATCGGGACTGTGGGTAGCATGCACAAAACAACAAGTAGGACTGAAACTTTAGATTTCAAGAGGGCTAACTTTGTCCTTTTTAAGAAGTTGCTAGGTGAAATCCC
>VXAK01017893.1:2989-28928 GCA_013399435.1 Arenaria interpres
CCAGATATCATACTTCTGTTTGCGTAAATACTATCAACATTTTCTATTACAGTCCACCTGTTTTACATTTCTTTTTAAAATACTGGTAGCATTCCCAGTTTTCTCCATTTCATGTATTTTTTTTACATGCCTGGGTCACTAACTGCAAAGTGAGATACATATTTTTTTAATGTGCTTGGGTAAGTTTGGTAAGTTTTTTTATTTGTTCATCTGGGTTTTTTTAAAAATGCAACATCGTAGAAATATGGCCATTTGATAAAGTGTCCAGGTGCAGGCCAAGGCAAATACAGGACTGAATTTCACTTAACTTCACTTACTTGCACTCACTCAAAAATACTGAGAATGCTAAATTGCTCCTACCCAGACAGCTTTTCAGTTGTTTAAGGGGATATACAATTTCCTGAAACAGCTTTTCCAAGTGTCTGTGCATATAATAGTTGAGAAATGTGTGATCAAGTCAACACTGCATTAACACAGACAGACATGGGAGCAGAATTGAGCTTACCATTTAGTTTTACAACATCCAGAGTTGTGAGTGCTTAGCCACATGACCTCATCACTTTGCTAACTGTTCTTGCAAATAGTTCTATTATACTTATTTGTAACTAGAGACTCTTTCCATACCTATATAAAACTGGCAAAAGCTTTAAACCCTCTTATTGGCATCCAATTCTATAAACATGAAGTTTTTACAGGTGGCAAGTATGACTACACTCCCCCAGAAAGTATCCTCAGCACAAATACGAATGAATTTGGAAACCTGGCAGCTGTTTCCCCCTCTCTTCCATCCACTAAAACTAGTTAGCAAAACTTTCTTCTCTAAATAGGTTATCACAGCCGATATTTTTATTACCTGCATACATATAAGTAAAAATTGAGGCAACATTCTATTAGAAATTGCTACTATTTGGATATTTTTGCGTTTGTAAGTTCAAACATAGCAAGTACTGCATTTTAATCATTCCAATACTTCATGAGAAAATAGAAAAATTCACTTCACTGCAAAAACCAAAGCAAAAGCATGTGTGTATATTTTTAAAGATCATCGCAGTCTAGTTAAGCTTCCCTCTAAGAACAGAATTTTCTTGATTATTTAATCAAGAGCTGACTTTTGAAGCCCTTCAAATTAAGCCCTATTTAGAAAGACTCCATATAAATAATATCATCTTACTCTCCTCATCAGCTCTCCACGTGCATGTGCTCACAACAGGGACCACCGTAAGCATAAATGGCTTTGACAACTGATACACCTCAGAGGGTGAAACCATACATCAACAGAATTAACATGCCCACGTTAAGAACCACCAGTATTAATTAACAACTGTTGCAGGAAGAGCACAGCTAGCCTTTTAGAACTGACACGTAAAAAGCAGAGCTTTGTTTTCCTCCAAGACAATATATGAAACTAGTACCAAAATGGTAATGAGAAAAAAACCCAGGCCTTTAAGGCCTGTACCATGGACTTTACACAGGATCTCAGAATTTTGTCTGGAAACTGAAAAAAAAGATTGTCAAACATCAAAATTCATTTTCAAGTCTGCAATCCCACTTCAGAAAAAAATCTGGTCCCCTCCCCAGGAAGAAGTCCACGCTGCCCTTGCACTCAAAGCCAGCTAAGCAGCCCCTCTCCACTTTTTTGCATGGATCCTTTTTTTGTGTCCCACTTCACAACCAAGTCTTTGGGACCAGTGCAGTTTGAGTGTTAAAGGAGCTAGGTTTGCTGTCAAACCAGAGATGCCACCCGTGACACCATCTTCTGGGGAAAAGTACAGTCCATAGGGCCAGGGGTAAGGATATTCCTGAGTTTTCAGCACAAACTTGAATTTTAAGGAAATACAGATGCTTCTACAGGCTGATAAGTATTCTGAACTTGCAAAGAAAAAACAGTCATCTTAAAAAGCATCTACATAGAGCTCAATGAAATAACGAAGAACTCTAGTCTTCCAAACCCACTTTCTATCACGGGAACATCTAATGCTAAAAAAATTTGCCTCAGAAGAACACATAAAGGTCAGCATATTTGTTACTAATTCAATAGGCAGTGGGAGATACTATTTTGTGGCTAGAATACCGGCCAAACTGTGTAGCAACATGGCATTTCTGGTTCTGCAACTCATTTTGTGTGTGACCTTCAGTAAATTAGTTAACACCATTGCAAAGTTTTGAAATCCTCGCCTCAAACAAAAGTTTTTAACCTTCTGTTCTCACCAGTACATCAATGCAATGAAAATAATGCAACTCCCACACTTGGACAATCATTTCCAAGCTTGCAGGGTAGAATATGCATTTACTACTTGTCCATTCAATAACACACTTGTCAATCTAATGAGGAAGATCAGAATCTGTCCTAGATGTTAATGCATCAAGACTTACTAAAATCATTCCTTCTGAAGTTTGTGATGGTGGAGAAGTTATCCTTAAATAGTTAAAAGCCATAAGCACATATAGCCTCATGAATGCTAAGTATTAATAAGTAGTTCCGTTTCCAAGGTCAATATTCTTTTTATCTCAGGATGACTCACAAAAGCGTAATCAACTAAAAATATCTCCATTTACATCCCACTTTCATTTGTGTAGCAGTGACAAGCTGTTCCATTATCTGTGGCTAACAGTGCTTCCAAATTCTGTCATAGATGAAGTAAAAGGAAGACTGACAGATAAGTTCTGCCTACAGAATATACATCTTGGGGGGAGGTCTGAAATGCCATTACAGATATTAAAACCAGAATAAAACTTAGGAGTGTTTAGAAATCCTGATGCTTTCCTGGAAAAAAAAAATTCTTACTATTGGTTCTAGATCATATTATGTTATCTAGCCAAACAATATTTTAATTATTTCAGAGGCTTCAATGTTGGAAACAGAACTATTAAATTTCTACTGTGAAAAAAACACATTTTTACCACATCCATTTCTTGGGCTTGGCGTGGAAGAAAAATACATGCTAAGGCAGTATCACAGCATACAATTTTTTTGGTTATTCAATTTTTGGATGCAAAGGTAGGAGTTTCTAAGACATCCTCAGAAAAATGCCAAATATCTCAAACGACTGAAAGACCCGTCTTTTATTCTTTTATACATGCAACAAAGATGTACAGTTTGAATCACAATATTCTTCAGAGGATATCAAAGTGCAGTTTCAGAGAAAAAGACTGAGAGAGGTTTTGCATATATCTAATCTGAACTTTTACAAAAAAACCCTTAAAATTATGCAGCACTAAACATCTCACTACAGACTCACCATAAGCAACTTGTAAGAGCAAATCATTAAGAAATAAAAGAATCACCCCAAATTTTTAAAAATCCAATTGCCTGGAGAATGGTGCCAGAACTCCCCAAATATGGCCAAAGGCACGATCTTTTCAGTATAATGCTACAGCAGTTGGAAATACAGAATAAGAATTATCCACTTGCTAGTTTCATCTAATTTAATAAGTATTTGTTTAAATTGTTCTCTTAATGTAACAAGACGTGAGGTACTTTTCACTATGCAGCTGTCTATAGAAAAAAAATAAGATTTCAGTAAGAATATGTATCCATGCAGACCTTTCATTGACACACCACCAACAGAATTCATTCTTCACCCCGTCAGGAATGTTGACCTTCACTGTCAGGATCTTCAGATTTTCCCCTCGGTTAATGGCCAGAATCTGAGTGCAAACATAAATGGCAGAGACAGATGACACACAAAATATCCAAAAGATAAACTTATCAACATTTGTGTACGCACTTGCTTGACGTTCTGTAGCAAATCATGATGGTGGTACAGTAAATCAGTTCACAAAGTACTAGCATGTACAGATAATATCCACAATTTAAACACAGATTAAATCATGCTGTGGCAAAACAAATCATACATTTTTTCCTGGAGTCTGCAATCTCAAGATCCACTTTATCTTAAACACACTTATAATACAAGTCCGCATAAATTTAATTGGTGGAATAATCTTGTTTAATAACCCAAATTAAAACTCAAGAAATGAACTGAAAAGGGATTACA
The DNA here is from genome assembly GCA_013399435.1 of Arenaria interpres. Lineage (NCBI taxonomy): Eukaryota > Metazoa > Chordata > Aves > Charadriiformes > Scolopacidae > Arenaria > Arenaria interpres. The sequence goes on from VXAK01017893.1 coordinate 6,988, forward strand.
AACAGAACTAGAGATCAAAACCAAAAAAAAGTTACTCCGAAGCTTCAGGTTTCATTTTGCTTCTCAAGATCAATCCAAATTTAAAACTAATTATGAGTTGGAACTTGTGACACAAATGTAATCAGTCTAATTTGAAAGAAGATGAATTTTTGAGTTCTTCGCACCTAGTTCATTAATAGTGAAAATATCGTAGAAACCCTCTTTACATTAATCCTAATGCTCCAGCCATAAAATGTATGTGCATTTTTCTGGCAGTCTGGTAAACACAACTACATGTTCATGATCTAAAGCTAAATCTGTTTGCACATAGGCTATCTGCCCACAGAGTTCTACTTTAAATGGAAGTCTGTGGCTCTGTATTTAAAACTAGGATCACAATACGAGTACTGGATCCAGGAGGATGCTGGTGGGTATCTACTAGTCTGACCTCTCTAAGAAGATGATCAGTGTTCATCTGAAGCAATCCTTATAGTATTTATTAAGAAAACTCACTGGTCAAGGGATTTTAGAAACAAGAGTTAGAAGCAGCTACAAATAAAAACCACATGTTTTTAGATTTTATTTCCCCTTCCAAAATACTTTAAAGTGCAAAAAAAAAGAAAAAAATACCCGCTAGAAGTTGACATTCCTGTATGACTACACATGTTGCTGTATGTAGCAGGCCCTGAGCACTGTCACAACAGAGCATTCTGTGTCAATCATGAACTTTAATTCAATCACTAGTTAACTCAGACATGTCACATATGTTAAATACAATGGTTTAAAATGACTCCAGGACATAGTACCAATTTATATTCCTCAGCCTTACTGCTCCTGTGACATACCAGGCCTGACATATCATTGAACAACAAAGCTAATAATAAAGATTGCATGTGAAATATTATAGCATCTGGTACCTTGACTGCCAAAGCAAATGTTTTCATGTAGAGATTAGAAAGACACATTTTAACAAATCAAATGCTTTCATGTTTATTCAGATTTTATTTTTTTAAAAAAAAGAGAGAAAGTTAAATGTCAAGCTAAAATGAAATCAAAATGATGCTCACAACAGAGAATGCATCTGATAGAATTATAATGTCATCATTCAGCACACTGTTAGCAGGGTCAATATTTGCATCACATTTTGTTTCCTGGCACTCTGTCTGCAGAATGTGTCAGTCATCTGAACTTAAACCAGCTGTATTGCACTCACTAATATTTTTTACATCTTTATTCTTAAACAATCTGCCTATTCAATTCTGTGACAAGCATTCAGAGAAGAACTGTCATCCAAGAAACACTCAATTAAGAAATTAATTACTTAATTTCTCCCCCTAAGATAATAAAGGGGGGTTGGGGTTCTTTTTGTTAGTTTTGGGGTTCTTTTTGTTGTTTTTATTTGTTTGTTTTTTAAGTAACAGGTTCAAATACAGCTATTTTATACACAAAGTGAGCTTTTAGTTCTGGAGAAAGACTGTTTTCATGCAAGACTGGAACACATCCAGGGGAAGGGTTAATAAAAACAACATACATTTTTAAGAGACAGTGAGAACAATAATTTGATCTAGTCACAAGACGCATCAAACCTTAGTCTGTTTATCAGAAGACTACAACATCCTTCATTTTGCCTAGTTCTGCTCTATGTTCCAGATTTACTTAGACTAACCGAATAAGTTTTGTGTATTTTTTTGTGTATTTTGCCAAGGACTTCAATTTCCAATTCCTTTTTAAGTATGAGATTGAAAATAGAGCACTTGCCTCAAACATTACACTTTATTCATGAATTCTTTTCCTCCCACCAATTCAGTCATCTTCAAATAGAGAAAAGCAACCCCTAGGCATACACAAACGCTCAACTGTTTACAATTAGTCAAAAAATCAAATAAACTCTTGAAGGACTTACTTTCCTTAGCTGTTACATTGTTGGTATAGCTACCCAACTACATCCTAAGAGTCCAGTTAGGTTCTCCTTGCTGCCAAAAGAAGGAACTGTGGCATATAAACTGTTACATATAAACTAGAGCAGAGTTAGGGTTGTACACAGACCTTTAAGATTAAGCACTTCCATAATCAGGCAATGACCAGTTCCAGCACAGTATTTTATGGAATCCTTTATTTGCAACTGTGCAAAGAGATGGTTTAAAGCCGACTTCTACTTTTGTCTCTAGCTAAATGCATTGAGAACACTTGTCTGTGTATGGTCATTAAAGGAGTAGCTTCAAAACAGTGAATTTTTCAAACACAGCTATTAACCTGCAGTCTTGGGGGATTAGTAAATTTTATAAATCCCTCTGAGTTTCAGGCTTTCCTATATCTTTTTTAGGTATAAGCTTATCTTCAAAATCCTGAACCAAACCAGAGAGTTTTTTCATTTGAAGACACCTACACCTCTCCCAAAGCACATTCAAGAACACATTTTTAACAAGCTTTTTGAATGCACAGAAGAAGTATTTCTTCCAAGTCTTAGGTGAAAGAGAAACTAAGAACTTTTCGGTATTAAAGGGGGTGGTCATAACCCCCAAAAAAAAAGAAGAGGAAAAAAATGGTCATTTGCATCAGCCAGGCATTGAGGTCAGGTAATAAGGAAATTGAAACATATGAGAAACTTTCAGAAGTACAGTACTAGGTCTTAAGCTTAAGGAAGAAATGGCAGATAAAGAAAACACTTCTTTCTTTACTTCATCATCAAAACACAAAAAGGGAGACAAAGAAAGTAACTGGAAAACTAATAAAGAACTAAAAATCAACAGAAATGAGAAGTTAAAAAATTATAACAAAGCAGGGAACTCTGCAAACCGCACATGTCAGAGGTGATCATAAAATTCATTTTTTCCCCTCGACTAGTACGAAAGAGCCCTGATGTATCTTGGGCCCCGCAATCTCAGTGAAGCACAAACAAATCATTTTTAAGATTAATAATAGAGAAATATTCAGTATGTTAGAATAGACAATAGCAGTAATATACAAATGAAAGACAACACAAGAGTGCAAAAACATCCCATGATTACAGGACCACCCGCTGCAAGAACAGTGGTTATTACTTCACTGGAGAGCCAGAATGGGAAAGAAATAGGCATTAAGGTTAGTGACAAACACAAGGAGAAATAAACCAAAAAAGATCAAGTTAAGATTAACATCAAACAACCTAAGGATGCATCCTGGATAAGAAATAATTCAGCCACGTGGTCAGAGTGCTGACCAGGTTTGAGAAGTCTGGTTTCTAGCCCTGACTCTGAGCAACAGTTTTCCTCGTGTAAAACAGGAAAAAAAAAAAAGAGGCCTCAAGTATGTAGTAAATCATACCATCATCCCATAAAACACTTTTGCATCCAATACTATTTGCATATCTAAGTATTGACCACTATGAGTGCAGGAAAAACTGAACATTCTTTGACAGACAAAGTATTCATTCAACAGCAAAACAATCTCCTGATGAATCTTTGTGATATGTCACCTCAGTAGTCTTAGCTTACTCTGTTGACTTTTCCAGACTCTCTAGAAGCAAGATTTCACCAAATAGTTCCTGATAGAAATTCAGTAAATGTTCATACTGAGTACAAAGAGAACAATTATATGTACCTCTTCAAACATCTACGGAAGGCCTGTCTATTAAAATCACTTGTAGTGATAGTCCTTCACCTAACACCATCCATAATGGGAGGTGGGGCAAGGGTTTTAAGTCAGCCCATACGTGCTGTGAAATATTTTTTATAATAGATTCATTTCAACAGATGCAAGAAAATCCTTTATTAATTCAAAACATCACACTGTTTTAAAAGAGCATGCAAAGAGAAAATAAGAGCATATCATAGATATAAAAAGAAAAGCATTCTGCTGTAAAATAAGGCAGCCTTCTAAAAGAAAAGGACATTTCCAGTTGGAAGCAGCTAAGAGGCTCTCTTTTTGGTGTGGGTTTTTTTTTTGTTTTGGTTTGGGGGGGGTTTGTTTTGATTTTTTTCTTAAAGGTATGTTATTGTGACAAAAATAAGAGACAATTTACTTGGCGATTGATAATTAATCAGGGCAAAGGTCTTGACAGTTGCACTGAGCGCATCGTATTTCAACCTTTGAACTTCAGGAAGAGGGGCTGCCCAGCTATCAAGTCGTCAGCTAGGAAGTTTGCTTTGTCCCTCATTTCTTTTTCTAATCATAAACAAGTCTAGGCCTGGGGCTTTGGATAACCAAATACACCTTACAGAAGGGAACACTAAGGACTCGCCAAACAAATCTGTTTTTGGGGTAGTGCACAGGATGTTCTCCTGAGCCTATTTCAATTATTCAACTTTCACACAAAGTTGCTGCTGACAAGAGCTGCTTTTGTAGATCACCTTCTATTACAATTTTCTGAACTCTTCCCTGATACTTCTCAGCAGTTTCACCTGGCAGGTTTAGTGTCAAATGGCTCAGAGCACTCTGACTCAGGGCTGCAGCAAGCATCCAAAGGAAACAAAAAATAAGTTCATACATGTTTGCTTCAAATACTTACATTACAACCAAGTAGCTTCCACTACTACACCACTACTACCGCAGTCTCACCCCTACAGACCATAAATTATCACTTAGCCTTAATCCCACTCCTGATAACACTTGCTATGCACTTGTCACTGGGGGAACAGAGGGAGAACATGACATATGCTGAAAATAAATCACACCAGTATTGAAATCTCCAATACATAAATGATTATAAATACTTGTTTAGTGAGAATTAATTAGACAGTGGACATACTGAATAAACAGTCCTCTGCTCGCTTCCTTAAAACAGAGGTTAACAGCTTAGTCCTGCATTTCAAGAACTTGGAAGCCTCTATTACCTTTGATAATTGAGAAGCAAAATCAAGTATCTTTAGAACCAGTTTTAATCAACGAAACTCAAAAGCAAAACCATCTTTGCTAGAGTTAAAATTCTAAGAAAAAAAGACAAATTTGTAGGTATACCTGATGATGCTGAATGTTCTTGATGCTACAAGAAAACTCATGGTACAGTTGGAATTTATCGATATCTTTTTCGTTTCCACTTTTAGACGACACTTTTGCCAAGGCTGACTGGATACAAATATACCTCTGCTGACATCTGAATAAAAGAAAAAAATGTTAATAAGGTATTTTAGCATGAAACTTGTAACAAGTCTTTAGTGCTTGTATTAAATAAAAATGAAGTTTGCAGTCAGACTTACAAGTTAACTGTAATTACCTGCAGAACTGTCTTACATATCTTATGCTGAGACTGACATAACATACACTGACTGGAACACACCAAGAGAAGAAATTCAAGCAGACCTTCGGAAAAGCTGAACGCAGCCCTTCTCCTGAAGGCAATGGATACTCAAAAGCCACCATCTGCACTTCAGTTTTGTCAATTATTTGGAGAAGTGGCAAAAAAATTATTGTAGTTATCTATTTCACACAAATGCACATCTCCCTTGAATCTACCCAGCCTCAGAATTACTTTATTGCTTTGAGTACTCAACACCTATAAAAGTTTATTATTTTTAGGAGTAACAGGGATCCCAAGCAGACAGCTTCCTGAATGCCCCTTATGATTATTATACATACACTTTAGGATCAACAGGATACACCTGTAGAATACTGCGTATCCAATTAAGGAGCTTCTAGTGGTCAAAAGAATGAAAGTGATAGAAAGTGAAAATGAAATAGAAACAGCACATCCTTTACGAAACAACCCTTTCATTAAAATGATCACATTGCTGTGTTCTTGATGAAGTTGGATATTACTCACGATAAACAGCAAACAAGAGTCATCTAAACAGAACTGAGCCAATTCAAACCAACACCACAAGCTCCTGTTCTTTGATAGCACTGTTCCCAGATAGTACACAGCAGAGGAAGCAAAAAAAAAGCCAACAAAACAACCATGCAATTATTACTCTTTCCCCAACCCACCAGACATAACAACCTTTAAGCCATTATATAATGTAAGAAAACATAAATTCAGCTAACACAGTCAAAGGATCAATAACTCCTGCTTTAAAAACAGTCAAATTTGTTTGCCTTATTGATTACTAATACCAAAATCAACCCTCACCGCACACTAAGTTACACTGACTGGTGTCAAGCAATAAATTGTGGAGCAATAGCTTAAGCAGATGCACCTCTGAAAAGTTTTAGCTTGAAGGAAGTGCAAAGAGAGAAAGCTCTCCCCTACAGATCACCAACTGCAAGGGAGATGGGCTCTGTATGGAGCAGAGCCACAGAGAATATGTCAGTCTTTGGGAGTCACAGGGTCATGCCATGCTCACAGCAGATGTCTCCTTCACTGATAGGCAGAACAGCTAAATAAGATACCTCCAGCATAAGTAAAGGAATGAACCTAAATCAATCTCACAGTAACACTGTTTTCACATCATTTAAAATAAGTTTGTTATGTATCTGCGCACCAGGAGACTGAATTTTATCATGTAATCAGGAAAGTTTAGAGAGTAAGAGTCAAACTTACAATTTCCTGATAAAATCCAGTGTATCTTTATCTTTAGCGAAGATGTCAGCTAAAATATGCTGTACTCCAGCCTCTACTTCCTGGATAGTTGAAAGTCCTTAGAAGAAAACACACTTAATTTTAAAAATACTAATATGAAAAACTACTTCATGTAACTGCACAAGCACTAAGAAAATATAAACAAGTTGAAAGAAAATTGATGGAATATATCAGACTGATTTGCAGAGGTTTCAATGAAGAATCCAAATTCATTTCATTGTTTTTTGTTAACTAAGCATCCTTTCCAAAACATCTGAAACTATTATATTTTTAATGAGCCTAAAGTGACCAGTGCAGTATCTGAAGTCAAAAAGACATTAAAATAAGAGTAAAATAGTATTTCTTTATTTCTTTGGTGCTAACAGTTTTTGACATTTATGATGCAAATGAATTATTTGCAATAGTAAAACTGGATATTTGACTATACTTTTTGAGGTTGTAATAAAATGAGTAATTTCAGCAAAAATTTACAAAATTTTGCTAGTTATATGGAAACTGCCTAAAATCTCTGCAGGCAATCCTGTCTTTTCTCTGTGTGACAGTTTTATATTTCCACTGGTTTGTAGCAGGAGTTTGCATAGTGACACTTCTGAGGTCAGGGCATCCTCATTCTCTCCCAAGAAACACTGTTCAAACAGTTAAGTTATAAAACGTCTCCGTAGACAAAGTATTCTAGAGAGATGATAACAGCATCATTCAGCTTTACAATACACAAACCCATCCCTCACTTCAAAAGGCCAGAAGAGGTGGCACAGTATTCTCCTTAACACAGCAGCTGAACTGGACCAGAACCAGATGGTAACGAAATGAAACTGAAAATGACATCTTGTATTTTAAATCAATATATCTAACCCTGTGTCTAGCAAGTCAGTAACAAATGCTTCAGAGCAAAAAGCAAGAATTCTAGAGTTGGCAGATGCAGCATTAACTGTCTCCTTAAATACACATTATTTTTCACTCTGTCTGATGGGCTAGCAATATCAATCTTGAAAGAGCTTTATTAATGCCATTTTAAAAAACCCACATAGCTCTAATAACTAATATTTTTATTGAATCCAGAACCCTGCTTCTGATGGGGCTGTACAGTCACACACTATAAAACATTAATCTTGCCCCTTTTTTAAGAAGGGGAAGCTAAATTTACCTGCAAGAAAGAAAAATTAAAAAGTGAGAATAAGGCTATGTTATTATATGCCTGAACTCAACAGAAGCTGTGGAATTCGGATCCTTAGATCTACAAGTTAGTGTTTCTTTGGTAATAGTAATGTCATGTCAGAACACAAAGCTAAGGGAATTACAAGACATGCATTACATTGAATATGAATTGAGACACTCAAGCACCAGAAGTGTACACGGCAACGCTATTTTAATTCTAGCAGAGAATTTGAAAATAGAATAGGTGAAAACTGATCAAGATTAAAGAATTAATCAAAACCTTCCCACTCAACATGAACCACTCACGTGGGCATTTTACTACGTCAATTGCAAAATGAGCACACATTTGTGCTCTCAGAAATATTTGACCATGCATACAACTAAAAGGAAGAACAAAGTTTTCTGGTGAGCCTGCTTCCTTAGCTGTCAAATATCTGGCTTTGAAACATGAACTGATGTTTTTATTTCAGTTTATTTTTAGTACAAGTTTAAAAACACTGAGAATTTAAAAGAAATGAATATTAAGATTTGCTGAAAACTTTTCTGTATGGAAAATGGCTCATCCCTTTAAAAAAGCTCCCTCTGATCTCAAGCTTTATATAGGCTGTCAAGCTGGCTCCCAAGTTAATAAAAGTGACCCAGTTCATAGATCTATGTAATTTCTGATGTGCCTTTGAAATGAAAACTATTATATAAACATAAGAAAAAATATTTTTAGCACAAAATTGAAAATAGGTGTACTGATTTTCAAAAAATGAAATGTTTATGCTGCAACAAATAGCACTTCCTTCTGAATGCACCCTACATAATTTATTTGGGCTTTCACAGTGAAGATTTTCTTTTGGCTCTTTAGACTCTGCCAGAATAATCTACGTACTGCTGTACGAAGTAGTGACATATGTTAAAATGCAGTAATTAAACAATTAGAAGATTTGGTAACTGATTTTCAATGCAAAGTTAGGATCATTTTATAAAAAATATTTAAATAAAGTAAAGCAATAACTGAAGTGGGAAAAGTACGGGTCAGCCTCACTAAGGAAGTTCAGTACCTTTATGTTAAAATTCAAAATTCAAGTGTTGGAGCAGGGAAGAGTAAAAGTATGTCTCTCAACACCACAGCGAATGTTGCTGCAGTCTTCGTATTTCATTGTCAGAGATTGCCCCCTACAGATTCACCCATAACTGCATTTACAAATACACACAATTTTGCAGTCTACGTGTGACAATCATATCGTTACGTTCAAAGTTCAGAAATTACATCTTCTCCAATCCCTACTGCCATTCAGTAAGAAAAAATCTCTCTCTCACTCACTCCCAATCACCAAGGCCAGTTTTTATTAAGATATGCTTTGATGGGTGACAATAAAGAGTATGAGCATAAGCCCCTTGCTACAATCAGCATTGATTCTTCAGTAAACAATTTGAATAGAACCATGGAGAGGTCTCAGGTATGCGGTGCAGTTCCCTCTCTCTTACCAGTAAATACAGATGTCAACTAGAACATCTCCAGATTTCTGTCTCTTGTGTACCAGAATTATTACTGTTTACAATACAAAAAGACAGGAAAGTTTGGAGAGCTGTTGCATTAAACGTAAACTCTTACCACATGTTGCTAAAAGAACTGTTGAGTTTAAAATAGTTGCATAACTTCCAGCAACATAACAATTAAAGTGATCCCCTTTTTAAAAGGTTTTCAGTCATTTAAAACATTACCGCTCACAGAAGCGGAAGCACTTACCTTTAGTATTGGGTTTAATGTAAGAAAAGAGATTGAGCTCCATAGGATTCTGCAGGAGGGAGAGAGCAGCAGGTTCTAATCCCAACTGCTTGGCCCTCTGGGCTTTGGTGCCTTTACTCCCAGTTTTATAAGGTGCAGACTTAAAACAAACACACAAAAACCACAGTTACTAAAACGCAAGGAAATACTTCACTCATGCTATGTACTTTGCATTATGCACCATTTAGTTACATGAGATAACATTTAAACTAAGGATTATCCGAAAAAGACAAGTGTACTGACCACATGGTCTAATTCTTCCAAAGTTCTGCAATTTAATAATGCTGTTAAAAGGCATCCAGATAATTTCCCTTCTTTCTTCAACTTTTGTATCATTGTATGAGTCTTCTTTGCAACAGTACTAAAATGCAAGAGATTGATATTAACCATCACATTTCACAGTGGATTAAAAAGGCTATTGATTGTGACCTTGGTTATTACACTGCTGAAGCTCTCTGAAACCCCTGAAGATCATATCTCATCCTAATCCTCAACAAATCGAGTCTGATAATCCAAAAGAGTTTCTAACTATTACTCTCTTCCTCCAGTTTGTTCAAAACTGTATCAAAATATCTTGTGGTAGCTTTAAGAAAAAACATGAAACAATGCTCATAATCATTACTGCTACCTAGATTTTTGCAAGATTACTGGTCTGGAAGCCAAATAAAAAGGCCCTAAATTAAATCCATGTCGATAAGCACTTACAGCTGTCATTCATATCAAGATAGTTCTGCAGCATCAAGTACAGGATATCAGATTTTAAACTCTTAGACCTTCAATAGGATATCTGTGAGCAACTGTAAGCAGCAAAGGCATTTTATTATGATTTAAATTAATTTTTCAGACAGGAAGTCTCTCTTTGGAACACTCTCTTGCTAGGGGATAGCAGGGAGTACAAGGAAGACACCACATTGACAGAACAGCTGGCAAGTCGGTTCCCTTGCCATCTCAAGAACATACAGCCACCCAAAAGCAAGAAGGAATGACAGCAGTTTTATCCACTGCTGCAGCAGGCTTTACTGATCATTTCTTTGCTGCAATGGTCTGGGACGGTTTCGCCTGCCTTTCTGGTACATTGCAACCTCAAGTAGTGCTCTTCACTAGAGGCTTTTCTGTTCCAACCAGGGCGCCAAGGGAATCTTGGTGATTCTTTTTCTAAGGGTGCAGCTTACATCTAACAGGCTACTTATCTCCAGAACCAATAAAGTACTCTTTTAATAAGAAGTTTCTCTCCGCAGTTTTAGTAATTTTTGATTAAAAAATTGAATTTTTATTTGACAATTAAGTAACAAGAAATCTAGCATTAAGTAAAAAAAAAAACACTAAACAAAACCATACAGGTAGCATATAGGAGAGCTGGGAAGGGACTCTTTGTCAGGAAGTATAGTGAAAGGACAAGGCGCAATGGTTATAAGTTGGAAGAGGGGAGATTTAGATGAGACACGAGAAAGAAATTCATTACCATGAAGGTGGTGAGGCACTGGAACAGGTTGCCCAGGGAAGTCGTGGATGCCCCATCCCTGGAAGTGTTCAAGGCCAGGCTGGATGGGGCTTTCAGCAACCTGGTCTAGTGGGAGATGTCCCTGCCCATAGGAGGGGGGTTGGAATCTTTAAGATCCCTTCCAACCCAAACCATTCTATGATTCTATGATAATTACCTCAGTTTTAAACGTTCTTCTTTCCTTTACAATTGTTGCATGCACAAAGTACCAAAACAAGGGACACAAAAGCATCAGCAGGCTGTTACTAACCTTACCCACAGATACCCCCCTGCATTAACTTACTTACCGTAGCTCTTCCAATGTTTGCTGCACTTCCCGCAAAGCATCGGCCTCCAGATTATTGATAAGCTCTTTTCGATACCGAGCAATAAAAGGAATCGTGTTTTCTTCTTGAAAGAGGCGAATTAAGTTTGCACATACCCATGGTTCCACATTTGTTATTTCTGACAATGCCTGTCAGGAGCAAAAAAAAAAAAGAAAGCAAAACCACCAAAACCTAAACATTTAAGAAAGGTGATAGATTACTTTAAACAGCCTCTTGCTCAAAGTTCATGAGCACCCCCAGAATATTATGCTGGCCAGCAGGGACTACTGTCCTCCCTAAGACAGGACATTAGCCTTTCCATGCATCCAGCCACCACACCCAGTACTTCAGCAAGACACAGCAACCAATGTTTCCAGAAACTTGCAAGTGCAGAAAAAAACATGCAGGATGGAATGTCTCTTGGGAAGAGAAAAAAAAACAAACCAATAAAAAAAAAATAAAGACAACAAATTGCACATGACAACTCAGAACATTTTGTTTAACTATGAAGTGTGTTAGTGTTGGTTTAAGAAAAAAACACAAACAAACAAAACCAAAACCCATAAACCCAGAGCTGATCCAAATCCCACCCCACTAATAACTGGAAATTATCATAATATTACTAAAGGTTTCAAGATGAACCAAGCCTCACAAAGTTAAACATGATTTTGTAAAAATTGGGCTTTCTAAAGATAAAGTTATAGTGTATTAATACAGAATAGAGGACAAACTGTGTAAGTACCTTAGTAACATTTTAACTAACACTGTTTGTGCTTTGCTACAGTTATTGCCATATACAGCTGATATAAAAGACTTTCAAAAGTTTTATTCTGAAGCCTAAAAATGTAACAACTCATGTACAATCACATTCACTGCTTTTAGAGCAATACAAAAAAAAAAATCAAACTCTCCACCTGCATTTCCAGGAATATTTTAGAAGACTCAGGAACAAGTTTTAACACTTTCTTAAGCAGGCAGTACTAAGGATGATGAATAGGATTGTATCCAATCTATTCCCATTCTGTTCATATTAAAATCTTCCATAATCACACTCAACCTCCCAGAACAGGAGCTATCCTAAAACTGTCTGTATCTGAACAGCTTCAAACTTAACATCTTACAACAACAAAGATGACATCTCCCTTGATGTCATTGCTGTTCCAAGAATGCAATCTCTTCCTTGAAGATGCTGTGAATTGATATCAAATGAGTTTCTACAACAAAACAATCCACATGAACTAAATCTTAAATTCTGAAGCTGTGCACACAGACATCCCGCATCTTTCAAGTATCGCTTCCTGCAACAGTTTCAGCTGACTATATCCACAAAAAAACACTATGTGCTGATACAGAGGAAATGTGCGAACTGTTACAGGCAAGCTTTGTGCTAAAGACTGCCTAAATCACAGATATTAGAATAACATTAAAGTTTGAAGGTTTAACAGTTACCAAGGAACATTTACTTTTATACAGGTATTATGACAATTTAAGCTAAGGTTAAATGACTACTTAACAGCACAATGACTCTCTGACACTCCAATTGATGCCAGGAGGACTGAAATTGTATGTTAAAGATTGTAACTGCTAATTATGTGGGAAATTGTTTCATTGATACCTCAGAAAAGGAAAAGATCTCATACCTGTACAATATCCCAGTTCATTTCAAATTCTTCTTTTACTTTGTTGCCTCCTAGATTTTTAACTGGCTTTCCTTCAGGACATGTAGTTGACTTAATCTTTTTAAAAGGTGGTTCACCAGATGCAAAATCCTCCTCAGATTTCTCATGTTTCACTTGATTTCCTACTACAGGAACACTTGTTGAGGGTTTTTCATCACTCTCTAAGCTCTTTGCATTCTTCCCTTGGAATGAGTTTATTTCCATTTTTTTAGGCACTTGTGACTTTTGATTTAAAGTTTTTGGTTTAGTGCCTACATCTTCTTCCTTAGGTTTTAGAAGTTGCATTCTATTATCTTCTTCAGGAGCAATAGGCAAGGATACATCCTGTCAAAAAGGCATTGAAACAATATTAAGCATTGACTGTTATGAACTGGTTCAACCTTTCAATTAAAACCTAGAAGACTGCATACCAGACATCATTTCCCCAAGTGATGTCTCTGGCAAGGAAACCCCAAGCCAGAAATCAGGTAACCTGAAATAAATCTTGCATGGAAGAAAAGGTACAAACATACCTCAGCAGAACTGTGATTTAAAAGATCAAATAAAGTTATCCTGGGAAGATATTTAATTGGGCTCTCCTTCAGAAAACAATGAACTACAATCCTTGCCTCCACTTATCTCAACAAAACAGGGAGCTGGAGGGCAGATAAGCACTCTTCTATTGAGGTGTTCGGTGCAGCATGGGAACTGTAACTGAGATTTGGTCTGCTAAGATATTGTTTAACATTGGACAAGCAACACCACCTTTCCTGAATTTACCCATAGATCTTCTTCAGAGTCCAATATGTCACATTATGTCAAAATACTCAGAAACATTAGTATAAACCAGAAGGACTGTCTTCTATCATGATCTCACCTCTGGTGTTAATCTTTGACAGAAGCAAGTAACTTTCTGATAGAGGTGCATCTTACATCTATCATTATACAAGTCAAACAGCCATGCAAGCAAACTTAAGTACAGGCCTTCATTTTGTACCCAGCTAGTGAAACGGTAGAAGACACCAAAGGTGCAACACAGAAACCAGCAATATTAGAGTGTTTAGTTTTCATTACAGAAAGAACAGAGGCATTTATTTATTTTCGTTATGGAAGAGATCTCCAGGAAAAACCACGTCCCATTATCATTCGCCAAAATTTTAAAGGAGGGGCCCTTAGATCCAGGACACTGAAATACATAAGAAAGCCCTGTTTATCAAATATACTGAATATTCACAGTAACAGTGGAATCAGATGAGCTGATCAGACTCAGGAAACCAAGCGAACCACAGTTGGAAAAGTTCTGCCCATGTTACTTGCCACAGTAAACAAACGTCTCTTGCTTACAGATACTTACCATCTCCTCTTTTATTGCTACCTTCTTGACCTTATTCCTGGCCACAGCTGACCGTAGAGCAGCAACTTTAGTTTTTGCCTCATTTTTCTTTGGCAACTGACGTCTCTTGGCAATTTTGCTTTTTGGCTCCCACTCCTCCTCTTCTTCCTCCGATTCAGAGCTCCTGAAAAACAAATGAATGAACAATATTGCTTATGAGAAGAAAAAAAAACAAAAACAAAAACATAAGCAAGCCAGTCGGAGTGTTTCCTGACATGAAAGGAAGTGAACAGGAAAAATGAACAGAAAGGTACGCAGGCTTAACAAATACAGGTCTTCCATGCTGTTGCACAGCTAACAGCTGGAATAATTTACCAAGCTTTCCTGAAGCTGGTCACTGGGATGTGTACACATCTGATTCTGTGTGGACAACTGGCAATTCAGTTTCACCCTATCTTCACTGTGAGCATGAAACAGCATAGGTAATTTGTGTTTTATAATTCAAGCTTTGTGCATTAAAACTTTTTAATTAGCTTCTCAGAAAGTGAGTATTGCTCTTACACAATTGCTCATGCTTAGCATAAACATTTAAAAAAAACCTTAAGGAAAAAAATAATCTTACAAATTTAGAAATGAAGGTAGTTCATCATCTTCTGATGTATGGGCTTTGGCTTCAGATTTCACCCTCCTTGGTAGAGATGACATCTACCAGAGACGAGAAGAGAGAAACAGAACATTTGGTTGAAGTTGCAGTCTCTTATTCAGCCCTTTAACTCACTGCCAAGTGTGCCCTCATAATGTCTTCACCATCACAAGTTTCCTCTAGAGCAAGTTCAGATTCCTTAGTATCCAAGAATTCAGGCCATAGCAGCACACATTCAACAATCTTTTTAACTGAGCAAACAGACAAACCAGCACTATAGCCTCTCAAATTATTTTTTTCTTCAAATGGAGGTAATTATCTGGCTTGCATGTAAAGCTATCCTACCAAAAAGAGTACCTGTTCTCAGACATACTATTGGGTGTCACATATATCGTGCATAATAAAAACAATGATTTTGAAAGAGATGGTCTTTAGCATATAGGAAGTGCATAAAACAATTACCAAAGGTAAAAAGGAAAAGGACACATTCTCCTGACTCAAGATTCATACCTACAATAGCTGCATTTCAGTTAACCAGTTATAGAATTTTTGGCAATGGCTAGGCCTGTAAATTTCGATAATAACATTTGGCAGTTCTAGTTAGAGAATTTTAGGTACCCTTAAAATTTTACCTGCTAGAAAATTGAAATTCAAAAATATACAAACAAACAGAAAATCATAAAGCATTTCTATAACTATAACATTCATAAACATGTTTTACCTATATCTGGTACATTTTCGTCGTTCTTCACATTGTATTCTCCGATGTTTTGCACCTTGACCTCTGATCCAGCCTTACCACTGCAATGCAAGCCTTAAGGTCCCATGTTTGCACATACAAATTGGATGAGTATTTTGCAAAGGGCTATTTAACTCAAGGGCGAAATGCACTTTACTCCATTTCATTCTGGCCTCTGTTCAAGCACAGAAGCAAAACTATTGTAATCTTCAGCACGGCAGTGGAAGGAGGACTATTGAGGTCTACATCAAACAGCACTAGCTATTAGCTTGCTTACAAAATGCCTTCTTGTAGCAATCGCAATGGTCAGTAACAGCACTTTTGTGCTGTTCCACTGACTGAAATCCCATTATGTGACTGGTTAGAATACATGTCTACCACAGGAAAACAGAAATGACCACAGAACCAGAAAAGTATTACTCACTGTATTAGCTTCCCAGGTGACTTTTCACTGTCAGTTCTGAGACACCGGCAACTTCACCCAGCCACTCTGCTTCTCTGTTTTCCTTTGCTCTTTATTGCTGAACAGTCAATATCATAATCCTGAATTGTATATTTATTTCCAATACCTCAAAGGCATGAAAATAACATTTCCATTTTATACTGTACTTTAATCTGTGAATGGGAAAAACAAAAAACGTTATTCATGTTAGCAACACCAAGATTTCCAGAATTAGGTGTATCTGATCCATTTTTTTACAGGCACTGGGACACTTTTCACATGGTCAAGTCTCACCATTCTCTTTTCAAACTAGATATTTAGCTTACAATATCATTATGAGTCATGCTTCTTCAGCTAATCCAACTAGGTGAGGTCTTTTTAGTGTTCTAGGCAATCTCAGAAGCCAGTGATCAATTTTTAAACACTCCAACCAGCTTCTTCATACTTACCCACTGAGCCACAGCCAGGAAGAAGAAAAAACCCAACAGGCATTTTCTCTCACTTGAGGTAAGCATTCCCCCTACGTAACATCACTCTCTAAACTTCCCTGGCAGTTTTGGACACTCAGCACATCACCGTGATAATTTTCAGGCTTACCCAAAAGGCCAGGTACAAGGAAAGCCTCATCTGCAAGGTTTTTTTTCTGCTCATATTTCCCCTCTCACCTCAAGTGGCCAAGGGCAGGATCTCAAAATATCCCGACATTTATATCATTACATGAAGTAAGATTACAGCAGGAGTAAAGTTTAATCTGTAAAATTAATTGTACTTCCTGCCATCCAGCACTGGTGACTGACTTAACTCTTCACATCAGCATATGAACAGGAGATGAGCTCCTTAGTTTGTGAAACCAGGCATTTTCCACATTCTTCATGAACAGATTAGTATTTGCTCCTACATCCTTAAGTCTAAATCTTCTTGTCTTCATACAATGCACTGAATGAAGTAGAATTACCACATAGCAAATATAGAAATGGCATAGGAAAGCATGAAATAGAACATAAAGCTGTATGTAACAGGCTAAGTCTTTATGGGACACTTCAGTGTTTGATGGTGTGTTTTTCTTTTGATTTCTTGGATTTTCACTTTAAAAAAGAATTAGATCACCTTTTAAGTGTTCATTGCAGTTCTTCAGGAAGCAGGAGAAGTATCAAACATGTTTGATCCAGAAGATCAAAACTAAGACCAGCACAGACTCTGTCCCACTCATCAATATTGTGTCAGTTCTTACAAGCGCATAATGAGTTGGGACTGGCCTCAGATACATAAATGCCAACTTTAATTATATTATTGATCTACTAAATATTCTTGAAAAGAGTGGTAAATTTATTCCTAAACGCTTTTGTAACTGCACTTAAAGTTAATTTGAACTAAGGTAAGATGCAAACTTAAAAGCATAAAACTTATTTCAGAATAACTCTCCATAAACAGACAAGCCATGGTCAGAAGCCAAAATGGAGTTCTACAGCTCAAAATAAAAGCCCAATACCAAAGAGCATCTGTGAGATTAATGCCAAACATGGGGTATCACAAATGAACAAAAACATCCCAGTATTTCACTGTGAGGAGGGGCCAAGTCATAACTACCTCCTCTTTTAATAATGTACACACCAAGATAGCTATACTTCATATTTGTAGAAAAAGAATCTTGCGGTTGCTACATATATTCTTTTTGTTTACAAAGAATCATGTTTTTATTCGAATCCACAAAAGTACTTCTGATTTGATTCCAAATTGCCAGACAGCTGTCTGCTAAATTTTCCTCCTGAGCTGCCTGTGATAGGGTGTGCTAACACCTACAGTTAATGACTAAGAAAAACAGTCCTTCTGTGATTCACTGCGGAGGGGGAGGCAGGGAGAGGATGAAAAAGCAACGAGGCTAAATGCCACTGATGATGATGAATAACTATTACAGATTTTTTTTTAAAAAAAGCTTAGAGACAGTCCCTGAAGTGAGGCTGGAAGACTCAAGAAACAGGCAAACACTGTTATGCTCCACCTGAGCTATCTACAATGCTGACTGCACTTGACTATATGACAAGGCAATCAAACAAGCTATCACCTGCTCCATGCTCTGCTTCTACAGGGACATGATCCCCCATGTCTCCTGCCTTGAGTGTTGAGGGAGCTAGGAAGAGCTTTATTTACCCTCCCACAGCATGCTAGGACAAAACAGTGTGAAGTTGGCCACTTATCTCCTATTATATTTTCCAGATAGACTGACAACACTGGGAAAAATTCCTTAATCTCTTACTTCCCTGTCACCTCCAGGTAAGCACACTCAAAGAGAGCTATGGTTTCTACCCTGAGGAAAGCTTGAGAAACCCTGAGAAAAATCTGTGTCCACTTCCTAAATCCAGAAAAGTCCCATAGCTGTAGAAGAGCTGACTACAAAGCTGACAATTTAAGAGTAATCAATTTTTTTCTAGATCAGAGAGATCAGAGCAATCTTGTTTCCCTTCCTGTATCTGTGTTGAGTATTACTGTACATTATCACAGGATTTCACGGTGCTTGACGTCTCCTGTAGTGTACATCACAGTATCCACTGATGTGCGCAACTTACCCAGCCACCCTCTGCAGGACTTCACTGGCTTGCCAATCGGCATATTGAACTCTTATAAGCTCTGTTCTAGCAGCTCTCCTCACACCTGAGGCCAGCAAACTTCCAAGTAACATTTGCTAATAATTTTTTTCTTCTTTTATGTATGCTGTCAGAAACTTTGCCGTAATTTAAAAAAAAAAAATCTGTTCTTTAAGAAAGAGAGTTCTTAACAATCATCTCATCAACAGTATCCTAGTTCCATGTCAGGCAACATGAGCTAGGCCCTGGAAACTTTGGCCTTGCCCACATACTTAAGCTCTCAACTCCTGTTTCATTTCAGATCTGTCTGTGTATGATCTTCTATTTTTGTGCAATAGGCTGAAACCTTAACACTGAACCTTCACACTGAACCCTTCATCCCCTATTCAAGGGATGCTTCTGCTTGTCCATCTCCCAGATGACAGCATGCGGCATGAAACATCATTGCTTGAAACAACCAAACTCTTTACTTCTCACTCTCAGTAATCACTAAAGCCTTGCTTCTCCACAAAGCCCAAAGCAGTTACAGCATGTTCTTCAAAAGTACTTCTGCTGAAAAAAAGAAAGACTTCACAGAGCTATTACACTCGCCAGCGAAGAAGAGTTGAAGCTATTTAACTCATTGCTATTGTAGATAAATATATCTCCCAGGTCTACTCTCCAAATAGTTTGGCATCAGTTTTGTTGCCAGTTCTTTTGTCCCCACCATTTCTATTCTCTGCTTCCAATGCAGAGCTCCACAACACACTCGAGCTATCCCAAGGGCTGTAAATAGCACACTTCTCCCTGCCTGTCAGCTACTCATTAAAATAAGGCTAGTGTAGTTCAGTGTTGGGCTCCCCAGGAGTAAAGAAGAGTGACAGGATAGCATATACTTCACTGCATGGACTCTTAATGTGGGGATACACAAAACATACATCACGGAGGTCATCATTCCTCTGGTCTCTCTCCCCAAATAGGCATTCTAGGCTGCATGTAGAATAAAAGCAGAGCAAGGCTTTAAAGGATTGCTCTCTAACATAATACAGCCAAGTCTCATTTACAGATATTCTCTTCAACCTCCCTATTCATACAAAGATACAACCCATTAAGAGTAAATGTCATCATATGTGAATGCAGGCAGCATAAGCAACTACTTGCAGGAAAAAAAGTTTAATAATAGTTGTAAAGTAATTAGATTAAAAAACCCTGCTAATTTTCATGGTCAGAAATTCCTCCAGTAATCCAAATAGACTGTCACATCATCTACAGGGCACTTTAGGAAAAAAAAAAAAGTATGTAACAGTTGAAGGTAACAGAAAAGACTATACTTTCACAGTATTATCACATTAATCCCACTATGGCAAATAGAAATCTCATAACCCTACCACATTAAGTCACGTAAGTCCCTCGTAACTAGCAAAATATACACCTGAATATCAACAAAGTCTATTGCACCCTACAACTTAATCAAATAGATTTGTCTACCTGAAGGTACAGGATTTTAAAAAAACAAACAACACAGAACCAAAAAACCACAACATCAACACCACACGTATACTTGGAAATTAACTTCATTTCAGTAACTGCAAAAAAAATCCCTGTCCAGCAGAAAAGGACATGGAAACTTCTAAAGCCCTTTATCCAGTTAATCTGAAGTTGGGCGTTTCTTCCAGAAAGGAACTCTGTCTATGCAGGAAGCTCCTCAAACTTTGCTCTGCAGCTTCTGCTTTTCTAGCATGAAAAAAATAGCAAGTATAATAGAAATTTGCATTTTAGCACACAGTACCAGCCAAACAACAGTCTGGCATCTGGGGCAGGACAATAAAAAGCACTATGAACCCCCCAAGTGAATTTCAGACCCTTATTAGTAGCAGCAGAATGGCCCACTTCAATAATTATATGATTTTAGGACACCTCCATCGCATGCTAGAATAACATCCTAAGAAGAAATCAAAATGTGAGCATCCTGTCAGCAGCAAAAGGACAATGGTATGGACTTGTATGGAAATTGTTCTGTCACTCCAGAAGGTTTTTATCAGCTGTAACAACTAAGTTGTACTTCAAAATATAAATCCAACTTACTCCAATCCTCTCAGGGTTGAAACCTTGGAGAACTCCCAGACACTTTTGCTCAGAGAAGCTGGTGCAGTAGAGTTCCAAGGACTTTTCCTGCACAAAGCCAGTCAGGCCTGCCTGCGAAAGGAGTCACAGACACAAATCAGGAGACTCCACTGCTAATGGAAAATTACAGCCAGAAAGAAAAGGGAGAGACATGTCAGGTGTGCACATACAGCAAAACAGTTCCCAACGCTAAATAAGAGAGGAAAAGGTGTAAGACTAGTAGGAGTACCACCTACTGCTACTAGTTACAGAAGTACCACCAAAAAGACAAACCACCAAGGTTGTGCCCTTAGAAAGTATGCTCTCCTCCAAGACTCTTCCTATAACTAGCTGTCCCACTGGGAAAAACGAACCACCTGTGTTACGCAGCAGCCTGCCAATGAATCAGAAGAGGGGTGCACAGGAAGGTGGGGGAACAAACACTTTCCATGCATTTTTTTAAACCACTTATCCCAAACCACCTATGAAAACTGACAACGTTACCCAAAATGAGGGGGATACTGCTTCTGATTCAGTAACCGACTGCCACATCACATGCAACTACGCTTTTCCTCCAATCCAGAAAACTAGCCATAAGGTAACACTCCCATCCCATCAGGATGTTTTCACTCCTGAAGGACACAGGAGACGTGCATCTGTTCTTCATGGCGACAGCCACAGCAGAGTTTTATCACACCAGTAACACTCATTTCAGAGTCTTACAGGCACAAGGGCAGTTGAGAGTAAAGCACTGTTTGCTGCTTGGCGAATCACTATCATCCAAATCACTGCTTTTCAGCCCAGAAATGCGACCGACCTTAAAACACACTTTAGATACTTTGAAGCCCTATCCTTCCCCGGGCGACACTCCACCTTCCTCAGATCTGTTGGCAGCATTCAAGAGGAAGCGTTAATCGAGTTAAATTTCACCCCCCTCGCCTGGGAAGGGCACCAGTTCCCACGGGAACAAGCCCTCTCACAAGCCCCTTCCTGCCCCCGAGGGAGGCGGGGGGCACGGGAGGCGTCCCAGCGGAGGCCGGGCGNCCCCCCCGGGGCGCTGCCGCCCGCACCCCCGGTCCCCCTCGCCCGCCCCCTTCGGCTCTCGCACAGCGGGACCCGGGCACCCCTTCAGGGCGAGGGCGGCCCCGAGCCGCCCTTTCCCCGCCCCGGGGCAGAGGCAGGGATCAGAAACGGAGGCCCGGGAGGAAAATAGCTCGCTTCCACCTCAACAACCCAGACAACAGGAAACCCG